>JAMFLL010000223.1:23011-51593 GCA_027475725.1 Pythium rhizo-oryzae | reverse complement strand
GGTGTGGGGATGTGTGGTTGTGACGTGTCGTACTCTCGGTGCGTTCCATTCGTCCGTTCAATTCGCATCCTAAACCTTTGAGAGAACATGGAGGAGCTTGCCCGGGTAGTCGACGCGAGTATGCGCCGCTCTGCGGGTGCCGGCGGCTCCTCACAGACTGTGCCGAAGCGACGCAAGCCACCATCGAGGCGATTGACAGCTCTTGAGCGCGCTTACCAGACACTGGGTAGCGAGGAAGTCGATCGTCTGGGCCTGATGTACAAGTCTCTCGACTCAAAGTGGGGTGGAAAAGAGCACGATAAAGTGGACCGGCTGAAGAGTGCCAATAAGTTGCCCACCCTGCCATCAATCCTCACTTTCTTCAAGCCACTTGACACCGAACTTTAGATATTCTAATCCATTACATACAATAGAGAGACATACAAAGGACCGTGCGGTCCTCGTGCGCGCGCTTCCTGCTCATGAGGAGATTTCTGTTGATGTGCTGAGAACCTCAAAAACGCCACGGTCTCATTTGGCTCCAGTGGTCTCTAAATATCGAGATATTGAGGATGATTCACAGGGAAATAGAAGAACGACCATCATTCTGGGCAATCAAGGTTTTCCCAAATTTATGAAATTTTCAGTGACGGACCGGCTCGGAATCGGGGCGGCCGACTCCGAGGCCCGGGCTTCGTTATTGCCTTCCGTGTCGTTGCGGCTGATCACCGCTTGAACTCGGGTCAAGCACATATAGGAAGTGTTCCTTGGTGAAAGGGATGAACCTACGCGCCTGTAGCAGGAAGCAAAATATCTACCTAGGCAGCTGTGCTCGACGGAACGGATGCAACAGATATATCACACTGCGTTGCCGGTTTCGCCATTGCGTCAGGTACTCTGCGGAGGACATCTAGTCGGATCAAATCTGACTCTGAGTTGCCGTCACACTATTTTTTTTTTTTTAAAAGGCAGGTTCATATTCACTTAGCTAGCCCGAGGCCTGTGCCAAACAATATACTCCTCCCTGTGGAATCGGGTCTACCGTCTAGTTACCTAGGCGTGCTGTTGGATGTGGGCGGGCTGGTGTCGTGTGGAGCGCTATGGGTTGGGGCCGTTTACTCGATACCCTGGAAGGGCTGTGGCTGCTGTTGGCACGGTCTCGAAGCTGTGACTTCATGTCGTTGGCCGGAGTCGTCGATGACCACGAGTGAATCGTGTCCTGTTGCACCAGTGGGTCGAGAGCGTTCATCGTGGCGGCGTAGATTGGGCTACTGCTCGTGGAGCTGGAATGTGAGGTCTTGGAGTCCATAGCGAAGTTCGCCAGCCAGTCGGCCGCTCGGTTCCCGGTGCGCAGCGTGTGTTCGAAGTTGTAGTCGTAGACTTGCATTAGAGCGTTGAGGGAACGTTTGAACGAGTTGCGTAAGTTGGGGCCAGTCACCCGGGTCTGGCCCTTGAGTTGGCGCGTTGCCAACATGCTGTCCCCGACGACCGTCACGCGCACGTCCGTCTCGCCGTACCGACGGGCTGCCTCGTCCAGCTCTTGCGCGAGCGCTGCGTGTTCAGCAACGTTGTTGGTGCTCGTCTCCCCCAAGTAGGTCGCTGCCCATCACACTATCCTCCATTCGGTCTCGCTACTCTCTCGTTGCCGTCACACTAGTTCCGTCCAGGAACCTCCAGTAGGTATTCGACTCGCTCCTCATCCATCCGCGCGAGACAGCTAAACTCGAGCTCTTCCATACCGGGTCACTAGATTCGTCACGAGCCTTGGCGACAAAGATCACATAAGAAGTGACAGCAGCGCGTCGAACAATATCGGCTCCAATACCATATATATAAGGGGCTAGATGTCCAAGTATTTTCAAGCTACATTCAAGCCTCGGAGCGACGGCATACAACGCAACCAGGCTACTCCGAGCTATAAACCTGCGTCACGCAGGTTCTAGATTAGATCGTTGCGTGAATATCGAGCAGTAAACATCTGAGAGGGCAATCCCAGAGGAAGGCCTATCCTAATGGGTCCGATGGTGGCCAACGCGAGCGACGCTGTCTTGTAGTTTACCGGTCGTGAATAAGACCGCCTTTTAATGACCCTTCGCGCTGGGGAGGCGGCGTGAGAACCATGTCTCATTCTTGACGCGAATGTGGCGATGGCACCGTACTGACTCACTTGCACACAAGAGGTCCAACGTACTTCTGCTACTTGGATCGCCATACGGGGTGCATGGTAATCCACACAAGCGACTCGGGAGACACAATAGAGCACATCCCCAAGTCCAGTGCAGCACGCCCCCTGACAAAATATGAATACGGTAGGGTATCTGCTTTGCTACGTTCGAGCCGACATGCCACGATCTTCACTTCGCTCCGGTGGTTCTGCCGTCGGTACGAGCCTTGCGCATTATTAGATTCTAAGATCTGGCCGTCGGCGTGCTGGGATCCATTCCGCCAGAGCCACTTGCGGCGCGGAACCCGTATTGCTCCGGTGCGCTGCGCGCCCCTCTGGGGTGGAGGGGCCCCCGAGGCCCCCGCAGCCCCCGATCTGTCTCACTACGTACTCACGTTTTGGTACATTTCAATGTTAAAACCCGTTCTGATTAGGCGAAATGGCTAGGGTGTGTGCTCCACTGGACGTACTCTACTCTTTAGTGTGTGTCCCAACACACGCGGGTAGCTTGTAAGTGTACACAGTACACACACACACACATACTGCACCCAATACAAGTAACGCAGGCCGCATCGGACTCGTAAACGAGTCCCATGCGGCCTGCGTTACTTCTGGACCTGTGGATTACCATACTATATATATGTACGGTATTCCGGCCCATTTATGGGCCAAAGATAAACAGGTATACAGCTGATATGGTCTCAGCTGAAGCGTGTGCTCAGAGGGAACCGCCACACTGTGGCCCACAGAGCACAGTGCTCTGTGGCGGTTCCCTCTGTTCAATCGAGCAGGGTTGGGGGTCTGCAGACGATGTCATTAGTGAGGACAAGGAATACATCCTCTCGACCTCCTATGGACATACACGTAGTGTACGGAGACCATCCCGCAATGGGTGGCTGCCTCTCAGCGTTGCCTCTCTCGCCGCAGTACCCCCTCATTCTCCAATTTGCCTCTCGGCGGATTATACTGTCCACTCCATCGGGATGAAGTCTATCGCCACCGTCGTCGTGCTCACGCTCTGGGCGTTTGCCGCCACTGGGGCGACCGAAGACGGAAGATGCCTAAATGGACAGCAGTGCACGAATGCGCAGGGCCAGGCGTCGCGCTGCAACTCAGTCGGCGAGTGCTTGAGCAACCTCCAGCCTTGCCCGAGCTCGTCGGCGCTCCTGCAGCGATGCCACCCCACCAAGACCCGGTTCTGCTTCCCGCTCTTCGACAACAGCACACTTCAGTGTCTCGACTTGACGGAAATTGACCCGATCGTCGCACGAGACGCCTGTATTGGAAAGTCTGAGGGCGCCAAGTGCGTCTTTGCGTACAGCGACATGAACGGACCCTCGCTCGAGACGGCGACAGTGTTCGAACTTGAGGGCATGTGCATCGATTTCGAGTGTCTTTCGCCCATCCACGTGAGCTGCAAGGACAAGATGCTCTCCGAAACGTGCTCGTTCGAGAGCATCGAGAAGGGCAACCTCGTGCGCTTCTCCGGCTCGTGTCGGCCACCCGCGTTTAACCGCAGGATGCGCTGTGAGCCCGTGCCGTTCGGTTCGGCCACCGTGATCGGCCCCGCCAAGGTGCTCACCCAATCCCCTTTGACGCCCGCGCCGTCGTCGGCAACGAGCGCGCCTAACGCGTCCAAGACGCCAGCACCATCATCCGGCTCTGCCGCCTCCGACTCGGATGTCACGGTACGTCACCTCTCATGGATCCATGGATACGGTTGGACTTGAACAATAGACTTACTTGGTGTGGCTGAACTTATCGACAGAACCCGTTCGACAACATTTGGAAAAGCACTTACGCGCCGTACACGTTCGCGCCGTATGTGCCGGAGACGCCGCGCCCGGCGAGCTACGTGTACACGTCGTCCAGCGGCTCGGACCATACGGTCAAGATCGCGTTGGGCGTGGTGGGCGCTGTGTTCGGCATCATGATGTTCTTTGTGCGACATGCGCGCAATTCGTCGCCGCCAACCAACCCTGCGCCTGTGGTGGTGGTGGATCACCCGCACACGCCCGAGGTCGACGCAGCGTACACCAAGCTCGAGGCCGGCGGGGGCCAGAATGTTGCGCCTCAACACGCTGCGGGGGCCGGGTCGAACGCGAGACCTTAGAGCCTCTGGAGAGAAAGAAAGAACGATTCACAACATGCGCTTGGCGAGAGCCACTCTGCTGAGCGATCGTTCGACTGGTACATACTACGTAGTGTACGATAGACGTTCTGCTGGCTACGGTAGTCCATTTGAAATTACACTTCTCAACTGCCGAATGACGTGTGGCATGTCTTCAGTGAGAGGGTTGAGAAAAAGGTCCGTGGGTTGGCTTGCTCCTCTGGATCTACTCAGCGTTCTCGCCGGTTGTTGAGTTCCCATCCTGGAAAAGAGCTTTCCGAAGTTTCTTTACCTCGAGGTCTGCACGCCACACGAGGCCAAGATATATAGCACTTGTGTTCTTTGTGAGGCGTATCGTCCCATTGTCGTGTCGCGTGACGTCGACAACAGCGGGCTGCACGGCGAAGCACCCGAATCAAGTGCTCTACCTCCGATTCCTCCGACACCTCCATGTGCGTCTCAGCCGCTTCCGACGTCAGGAAAGACTGGAGTTGCTGACACTGAGGGCAGTGATCTGGGATGCGCGCCTCCGCGAACGGCTCATTCCGAATCGAAGGCAACATGGGCTCCAAGAGATCCCACAGGTGGCGGAGGGCTGCACGCATGACGGGTTGTTCCAAATGCTTCACCTTAAAAGCTGTCAGCGCTGGCACGACGTAGAGGATCAGTTCTTGGGCGCTCTTGAATCCTTTCGGGGCAGAGGGTGTATGTGATAGCGGCAAGCATACGGAACTCTTCACAGTCGTTTGAAGGTCTAGCTAGACTGTGGCTTGGGACCCCGCCAACTTCCACATTTGTCCACGGGTAGAGCGGCAACAGTGCGTCCAGCAGCATGCTCATGTGCTCGGATAACAATTCTTTGCGACAGGCTGCGACGATCAAGTTGGTGCGGCATCGCCAAGTCGGCGTCTTGCGGATGTTCTTGACCAGAGAATCGACGCACACCGAAGTGCTGGAGAGCCGAGCTCAGCGAATAGCGCTTGAAAGAATCCTTGAAGCGCACCACGAGCAGAAGGTCGTTGAATAGCCGGAGGTCGTTCAACTTGACGACGGTTTTCAAGAACTCGTGGAACAGCGCCATGTTCTTGGAGTCGACTTGCCAGTCCGTGCGGTAGTCGACAACACGTCGTGCAAATGATAACGCCTCCTCTCGCGATCCAGCAAGCAGTGTTTCGAGCTTCTCCATCACGTCCTTGAACGGCAATCTTCCGAACTGACTGATTTCAATCGACGCCGGCAGAACCACGAGTGCGCATGTCGTGAAGAGCTTGGCTTTCTTCCAGTGTCCGTACAGTTCCGTGAGGTGGTCAAGAAGGGGCTGATGGGCTTCCGTGGCCTCTGCTACGCGGCCGGAGAAAGAAAGACTTCCCAGAAAGCTTCCTCCAGCGAATTCGTGTCGGTGGCGCAGTGGAATTGGGGGATAATTGAACTTCTCTGTTGTGCCATCCTTTGACCATGGCCCCGCGAGCGTCATGGATACTTGCCCCTCTCCCTCGCGGGTGCGGTCGAAAGTCACGTTTGGGTCGGCGTACTTCGAGCAGATGAGATTCGCATTGTACAGCACGAACTGGCCCCCGCTCTGGTTGCAAAAAGATGCGAGACTTTCGGAGATCTGATGCTGCTCTCCGTAGAGGTGCTCAAAATCGGTCCACACCGGGTATACAAAGTGGCGCTGGATAAGAACGTCGTAAATCGATCTTCAGGCGTCTGGGCCAATCTTCAGTCGCTTCGCCAATGGTGCACGCGACGCATCGAAATAGTGAGCAAGCGACTCTACCACAGACCGCTGCACACAATCGGAACCGCCGTATATCGGCACCTCACTTGGCGTGGTCGTGATCAAATCGTACACGAGACACAAGGCCGCTCCATCTTGTACTGGCTCGGCATCGTACTCGCATCAGTCGTAGAATACTGCGTACGACATGCAAAACGAGTTGTCTCGTGCATGTGGCTGCCACGTGACTGTCATCGTTTCCGGCGCGTCCTCTTCATCTTCAACGTCATCCGGGTCTTTACGATCTCCATCTTCATTTCCGCCCACTTGTTCACGGTCTTCATCTTCAGCGTCGGACTCTCGTTCATGTACCTCGGACACACGCTCCTCTTCCTCGATTTGTTCTGCATCCTCGACATGTTCAACACCGTGACCGGCGTCTTCATCGTCATCGTCTTCGTCTTCTTCATTCTCACTCAGCGCCTGTTCGACGTGGAACTCGCCGCCGTCAAACGCGCCCGGTAGCACGACCAACAGACGCCCAAACACGCCAGTGTCTCGCTCTTCGCCATCTCGAACCGGATCCAATCGCCCACCAGCCTCCACCAGCATCATCTTGCTCAACGTGATCTCCACCGTCGTGGTGGGCGCGATGCCCAGCGCGCTTCGCTTGGACGTGAGCCATTCGTCGAGGAACTCGTGCCACTTGGGGTTGCCCGACTCGAGCTGCGCGCCGTCCACGTCCCACGCCGTCGCCTTCTGCTCACACTTCTGGGAGACCATGGCGCGTGCCTTGATGATGGCGGCGTCTCGTTTGCACAACGGCAGAGGCAGCAGCAGCTCGTCGTGCCCGTCGTCGTCGCCTTGCCGGTCTCCTCCCTGTCCGTCTGCATAGTCGTTGGTCTTGAACGCGATCGCCGGTAGCGGGAATCGCTCGCTAGCGCCACTGGCGAACGAGACGCCCGTGCGCGTGACGTTCTCGAGCGCGCGCTCGACGCGCTGGAGCTTGGCGTCCTCGGTCACGTCGGAGGCAGCGGCCTTGCGCTTGTGGCTCATGGCGACGACGTGCGCGACGTGAGATGAGTTCTGGGCGGACTGACAGCGACATGGCCAGTCAACAGGGTTCCCGCCTTTTTCCATTTCTGATACCATATCGGCGTTTGGAGCTACTCGGAGTGATTGCGTTTTCCGTGTGGCTCACATACCGACGTTCATTCTCGACGTTCTCTTTTCTTCTCGACTAGCTAGAGTCAACAGGCTCTTCCGGCGAGCTTCGCGCTGCGCGAGGGCGACAGTTTCCCCACAACCTGTCCATAGCACAGGCGGCCGCACGTCATTGAAGGAACCAGGGCAGCACCTCACACCGAAAGGTGGCGATCTTTCTCTCTTTCCTTCGTGGGTAGCCGGTACGGGTGGGGGTACTCTAATGGATGCAGTTGACAGAATCTGTCAACATCTCATGAAGGCGAATAGCGAGACAATCCGTGGCATGGATGTTCGATTGCTCTTGTTCTTGTCTTCTACTAATCTCGGCAGACGCATTCCAATCGCGGAGCGAGGGCACGCAGCGTTATACCTCGGAGCGAAGTTGACTTGGTGCTCTAGATCTTACGTCAGGCTCTCTTCGCTGGACGAGGGTACATCTTGGAACAGTGCTTTTCGAAGTCTTCTCTCCTGGCTGCAAGCAAAATGCGCGAAGGTCCCGACCCACTCATCTGGATTCTTAAGCAGCTCGACGGTTGTGCTGGTTTCAAGTGTCACATCGACGACCCGGTGGGTATCAATCTCCCTACGGAGCACTTCATGGAAGTGCATCGCTTCCGATGCTCCCGCGACGGTGACAGTCGCCACGGGCGCTTCGGAAGTCAGGAAAGACTGCAGTTCCCGGCACTTGGGGCAGTGCTCCGGGATGCGCACCTCCGCGAACGGCTCATTCCGGACCCGAGGTAACATTGGCTCCAAGAGATCCCACACACTATAGACCGCCACGCGCATCACAGGCTGCTCCAAGCACGTCTTCGTCAGGCTTGTCAGCGCTGGTATCACGTAGACGATCAGATCGCGGGCGCGCGGGATCAAAACGAGGTCTTGAATTTTCCCCGGGGAAAGGCGATATGTAACGTTGAGTAGCTGGGCGAACGTTTCTTCTCCCTTTGTGTCCGGAAATGTAGCTCGGCATTCAGGTTGGCCAACCACCGAATCGGTCCACGAGTAGAGCGGCAACAGCGCGTCCAGCAACACGTTCAACTGCTCGGATATCATGTCCTTGTGACATATTGCGAGGATCAAGTGGATGCGGCCACGCCAGGTCGGCGTCTTTTTGATGTTCTTGACTAGCGAATCAACACACGCCCCCCATCCAAAGTGCTGGAGAGCAGAACTGAAGGTCTTGCCTTTAAGCGGGTCGCTGAAGTGCACCACAAGCAGTAGATCAGTGAAGAGCCGAAGATCCTTGAACTCGACGACAGTTTTGAAGAACTCTTGATACAGGGTCATGTTCTTGGAGTCTACCTGCCAGTCCGCGCGTTAGTCAACGACGCGGCGCGCGTACTCCAGAGCGTCTTCGCCGGATTCACCAAGAAGTGTCCTCAGCTTTTCCATCACGTCCTCTAGCGGGAGTCTTGAGAACAGGCGCAATTCACTCGACACGGGCATCACAACGAGTGCAAAGGTTGGAAAAACTTTGGCATCTCTCCAACTTCCATGGAGTTTGGAGAGGTGGTCCAGCAGGTTAGCTGACGCGGTGTCGCGTATGTAGTGTCGATAAGAGACGGCTTCAAGTTTTCTTGCTTGGGCAACTTCATGTCGGGGGTGAAGAGCGATGGGCGGATAGTTCAAAGTCTCCAATGTGACATCCTTGACCGAGGGGCCCGTCAGAGTCATGAAGGGTTCTTCACCTGCGTTGTAGACATCTCGAGGACAGCGGATACCTAATTCTGGTTGCGAGTTCTTGGAGCAAATCAATGTTGCGTGATGAAGAATGTACTGTACACCACTCTGGTTGCAAACGCCGCGAGGCTGTCGTATATCTTCCGCTGATCACCGTGGAGGTACTCAACCTTCGAGCTCTGTACGGGATACGCAAACTGGCGCTGAACGATGAACTCGTAGATCGCTCGCCATGAGTCCGGACCAATCTTCATGCGCTTCGCCATTGGAGCGGGGGACGCGTCAAAATAGCTGGCAAAGGCCAAGGCCACAGCCTTCTGGACACACTCTGAGCCTCCAAACGACGGGACCTCACTCGGCGTGGTCGTGATTATGTCGTACACGGGACACAGAGCGGTACCATCACGTACACACTCGGAGACGTACTCACAATTGTCGTAGAAAGCTGCACACGAAATGCCATAGGCGTTGCCACGACCGCACGGCAGCCACGTCTCTGTGGTGGTGGGTGGCACATCATCATCGCTATCAGCATCTTCTTCGTCTCGTGTGTCATCTTCGCCTTCTTCTTCTTTGTATTCTACTTGTCTGTCATCATCCCTCTCCTCGACCTCGCCCACGATAGCATCTTCTTCTTCCTCAGCATCTTCCCCTTCGTCCTCAGAACCAGCACTCTCGTCCTCTTCCCGACCTTCTCCGCCTTCACGTGCGTCGTCATCCTCGCCTTTCACATCATAGAGCTCGTATTCGCTCGGGTATTTGCATACCACTGGCTGCTCAACTGCAAACTCGCCACCGTCAAAGGCACCCGGTAGCACCTCCACGAGACACCCAAACACGCCAGCGCCACGCTCTTCGCCATCTCGAACCGGATCCAATCGCCCACCAGCCTCCACCAACATCAGCTTGTTCAACTTGATCTCCACCGTCGCGGTGGCCGCGATGCCCAACGCGCTTCGCTTGGACGTGAACCATTCGTCGAGGAATTCGCGCCACTTGGGGTTGCGCGATTCGAGCTGCGCGCCGTCCACGTCCCACGCGGTCGCCTTCTCCTCAGAATGTTGAGAGACCGTGGCGCGCGCCTTGATCTTGGCTACGTCTCGCTTGCGAAGCGGCAGCAGCAGCTCGTCGTGCTCGTCTACTTCGCCTTCTTCCCCGCTGTTCCGATCGGGATTTGTCTTGAAGGCGATCGCCGGCAGCGGGAATCGCTCGCTGGCTCCGCTCGCGAACATGACACCCGTGCGCGTGACGTTCTCGAGCGCACGCTCGACGCGCTGGAGCTTGGCGTCCTCGGTCACGTCGGGGGCGGCGGCCTTGCGCTTGCGGCTCATGGTGACGAGCTGGGCGACAGAAGAGAAAGATTTGGGCGGCCTTCCCGCCATTTCCCAATATCCGATTCTCGATCTCATATCAGTTTTACCGAGTGATGAACGTTTGTGTGTGTGTGTGTGGCTCACATCACGGCATTCATTCTTGGCGCTGCCAGGTTTTGATCGGCCACGGGGACTGGCCTGGCGGTGTTGGGTTAAAGAAGATCCGTTCTCCGTTCGCTTCTCGCCTACCTGAGCACTCTACGTGCGTGACAGCCTTTCGCTGCCATACATATTCAAGGGGCAACGTTACACAGGATTCTGTTACTGTATCCAAGACACATCGGTCACTGATCACTTCATCGAGTGTTGTCGCTGCCACGTGAGAGGGTGTCACCGACGACGGGGGCCGAGTTTCACGCTTTTTGACCGTACTTGCTGTCAGGAGAGAGCGTGCTTAGCACCCTTGCATCGACAATCTCCGCCTCAAGGTAGAGCTTCTTATAACTTCGAAGAGATTCACGGAAGCTCTCGTACCGTTCCTTGACGAGACGCTGAGCCAACACGCCAATTTCGTGAGCGCGAACGTGACTCGACTCGCGAAAGCTTGTCTTGGCCACGGCGAGTACATGACACATTTCCTCTTCATCCACACAGTGCACATCTAGCTCAGACGCTGTCGACTTGAGAAATGACTGGAGTAGGTCACACTTGGCACAGTGTTCTGGGAGTTCGATCTTGGCGAAAGCCTCGTCCAGTATACCTGGCTTCATCGGTTTGAAAAGCTCGTACGCGTGGGTCAGCACGTCGAGTAGTAGCGGTCCATCGGTGGGTGCGTAAGTGCGGGGCAGTAGCGCTGGAAGCACGAGGCGCACCATTACTTCAGGGTCTCTGACAGAAGCCAATCGCATCGCCCTCTGTGGAGATAACTGGTAGGCGCTCTTGAACAGCAACCGCATTTGGTCTAAACTCGGCAGTTCACAACGTCCCGTCCTTATATTCTGCCTTGTCTCGGCCCAAGCGTCTGTCCACGGATCCAGCGAGAGCAATAGATCGAGGAGGCTTTCAATTCGTACGCTGTCTAGCGATTCGTCCATCACACCCAGTATCAAATTGACGCTGACACCCAACGTCGGTGCGGCGCGGACGCACTTCTCGATGGTACCAATACAGGCATCGAAACCAAAGTGCGTAATGGCTCCCCACAGTATTCTGCTGTTATCGTCGGCTTGGAGGTCCAACGTAAGCAGCAGTTCCTCAAAGAGACTGCGGTCATCAATCTTGATGACGAGGTAGACAAACGCTGCGAAGAGCTTGAGGCTGCCATAAGAGACCGACCACTTAGGACGGTAGTAGACGACGCGTCGGGCATACTCCAGTGCTTCATCTCGCGACTTCTCCAACAAACCGGCCAATTTGTCGAGGGCATTTGGAACGGGCAGCATGGCAAGCTGACGGCGCTCGACCGAAGCCGGAAGCACAACGAGCGAGAGTATCGCACGCTCCCGTACACCGCTGCCAGCCCCATATAGCTCCCGCACAGCCGCAGTGTGCGCATCGTTGTCACGTGAACGCGAGACGTAGTGGAGTTCGAGTTGTTCCAAGCGCTCGGTTGGCACAACCGCATCGCGGTAGTCACGTAGATAAATGGATGGACACGATAGCTTTTCTTGAGGCTCGATCAACTTGATCCACGGCGCTGTAAGCGTGACGTGCACATGCGTCATAAGTGCACTTGGGTTGCCACGTGCCCGAGAATACCGTTCGAAGCTGACGTCTTCATCCGCACTTGAGTTGTCATCAGAGCTAGTTTCTACGCCGACGAGACGAGAGCACAGCGCACTCGAAAGGTACAGTACGTACTCGCCTTGGCTTTGCGCGCAGAACGCAGCCAGACTCTGCGCGATTCGATTTTCATGGCCGTTCATGTCATCAACGTCGACGGCGTCCACCAGGTACACAAACTGTCGTTCTGCAGCGAACGTATGGATTGTTCGCCACAGGTCGGGAGTGATCTTTAACCTCTTGGTCAATGTCGACGGCACCTCTTCGAAAAATTGTGAGAGCATAGCGTTCACAATTTGCTGCGCACGCGTGGGTCCTGCGTAGAAACGGATAAGTGTTGGTGCCGTCGTGGTCACGAGATCGTACACAAGACAGAATGCGTCCCCGCTCTCGATCGGCTGGGCATCAAACTTGCAACAGTCGTGGAACACCGCACACGCGAGGTCGAAATCCTCGCCTTGCTCGCGTCGGCGCCAGTGGACCGTTTGTGCCTCGTTGTCATCCTCATCTTCTTTCCATATGCCGCTCTGCGATAACTCGTTCTCCTCATGGAGTGGCATGAAGTCGTAAACGACCACGTCGCCACCCGTGAAAGCACCGGGAAGCACCACCACCAGCCGCGCGAACGCGCCCTCAGCTCTCTCTTCCGGAGGTGGCGTCAGAAGCCGCCTGCCTTGCTCCACCAGCATCAACTTGCTCAGCTTGGCATGTACTGCCGCCGTGGGCGCGATGCCCAGCCGCTCGCGCTTGGCCTCCACCAACTCGTCCAGAGACGCGTCCCACTTGGGGTTCACCGACTCGAGCAGCTCGCCGCCCACTTCCCACGCCACCGGCTCATCATCTTCATACTGCGACACGGCACTGCGCGCCTTGATCTCGAGCGCGTCGCTCTCGCGCAGCGGCGCCAGCAGCGCCTCTGGTTTCTTGCTGTGGTTGCAGTTATTGTCTTCGCCTCGGAACGCGATCGCCGGGACTGGAAACGAGTCGCTCCGGTGCGTCGCGAACGTCGCGCCAATGCGCGCGGCGTCCTCCAGCGCGCGCCCCACGGCCGCCGCGTCGCGCCATTTCGCTTTGACCGCTGGCGCCTCGTCGGCGGCCTTGCGCTTGGCGCTGCTTGCCGCGCCGCTGGCCATGTCTGTTCGGTATCTTTGCGTCCCGTGCTTCCTGTCCCCGGAACCAGTCCACACAGTAACCCGTTATGTACAGGGTTACCCTGTTGTTGTTGAAGGCGTTCGCGAGGGTACCCGAGGGTCGTGGCCTTCGCACTGGTTTGGGGTCGTCGTGGATACTGTGCATCCCAGCCCTCTAGCAGCATGGGCCAGCAAGGATGGTGTCACGGTCCAGAACGGCCATCGAAATCCGGCTTGATTTCTTTCTCGTGTTCCTTTCATCTTCCCTCTAGTGATGGGAAGCAGTTGCACAGCAGGACGTGATATCGTTGTTTGTTCTGTTGTAAAAACCTTTGAGGGGGTCTGGGGCTGTGGCATCCAGCCCATAGCGATACAAGACTGCTTCAAGCTCTCTCGCTCGGGCGACTTCAGGCCGGTGGCGAAGACAGATGGGCGGATCCTTGGTCCAGGGTGCTGTTACTGTCATGGACTTTTTTTTCGTCCGCGCTCCTGTTGGCACGGAGTGCGAAAAAAACTTCGGAATCCGAGAACTTTGAGCAGATGAGGGCTGCGTGTTGCATGGCATACTGGCCACCACTCTGGTCGCAAGACGCCGCGAGGCTGTCGTAGATCTTCTGCTAATCACCGTAGAGATACTCGAACGTAGGCACTCGTTGCGTCGTTTGCGATCACCTCAAGTACTTCCTTCTCTATCTCGCGCGCTTCGACGTGGAGATCGCTGGAATTATAGATCGGATAGCGCGACTTCATCGCCTTGACGAGGTGGAGAGACATCCCGCCAACGTCGCGAGCGCGTACTTCCACCGAGTGCCAACTTCTATTGATGATCAATCGAATATGACGCATTTCTTCGTCGCCTGTGTACTGTACGGTAGTCCCAGTCGCCGTCGAACAGAGGAAAGACTGGAGCTCAGCACACTTGCCACAGTGCTTGTCGAGCTTAATATTGGCGAACGGTTCGTTTTGGATCTCGGGCTTCATCGTTTGGAAAAGCTTGTAGGCGTGGGCCAGCACATCGCGCCGCAGTATTCCATCGGTTGTGGGCGCGGAGCAGTCGGATACTAACGCTGGAAGTATCATGCGCACCATTACCTCTGGGTCCCTGGTGGAAGCTGCCTGAGCAGCCTTATGTGGGGCAACTTGATAGATATACTCAAAAAGCAAGCGTGCTTGCTCGGAGCTCGGTATTTCTTTGCGTTTTGTGTATCTCCGCGGGGTGGATTTGAACCGAGCGTCTTTCCTCGTCCACGGAGGAAGCGATAGCAGTACGTCGAGGAGCAATATAAATCGCGAGGAGTCAATCGATTTGTCGACCATTGCCAACAGCAGGAAAACACGACCGGAGAATGTCGCTGCGGAACGTATGCACTTCTCAATGGCCTTGAAACACTTATCGAAGCCAAAGTGCTCGATCGCTCTGCACAGCGCTTTCTTGTCGTCGGCGGTTCGAACGTCTAAGGTGAGCAGTAATTCCTCGAAGAGCAGCCGATCATCGATCTTGATGACGAGATTGATAAACGCTGCAAAGAGCTTGAGGCTGGTTGAGGTGATGGCCCATTTAGGGTGGGAGTGGACGATCCGTCGTGCGAGATCGAGAGCTTCATCTCGGGAGTTGGCCAGGAAGGCGCTCACCTTCGCAAGGGCGTCTGGAAGAGGCAGCAAAGCAATCTGGCGGCGCTCCACCATTGCCGGCAAAATCACGAGTGCATGTGTCGCATGGGTCTGCACGCTTGTAGTACCCTGGTGGATCTCTTTGATGGCATCTATATGATCACGCGTGCAACGGAATACAGAACAACTACCCATAGGTAGATCATCTAACCGTCCAATTGGGGCGACGTCTTGGCGGTAGTCTTGAACAAGCATTGGTGGATACCGTAACTTCACCCCTGGCTCGCCAAACTTGATCCAAGGCGCAGTCAGCGCGACAGCCATCACTCGCGAACGCCGGAACTTCACGTCCAATTTCACACTCTCATCGGCGCTCGAGTCTTCAATCGAGTCTTCGCTAGATTCGTCACAGCTCGGATGGTCGCTGTCGAGACGGGAGCAGAGCACACTCGAGAAGTACAAAACGTAATCGCCTCGACTTTGTGAGCAGAATGCCGCGAGACTATTCGCGATCCTCTCCTCTGCATCACTCAGATCTTGTACCGTACTCCCGCGTACGAGATACACAAACTGTCGCTTCGCAGCAAAGTCGAGGATCGACTGCCACACGTCCGAATTGATCTTCAACCGCTTCTCCAATTGCGGAGGCGCTGCCTGAAAGAACGCCGAGAGTGCTGTGTCCACAGACTGCTGCACACACGTAGATCCCGCGTAGAAACGGATTTCCGTTGCCGGTGAAGTGGTCACCATGTCGTAGACAAGACAGAACGCGGCCCCGCTCTTGAGCGGCAGGGCGTCGAACTCGCAGCAGTTGTGGAACGCAGCACACACGACCTGCTGACCCTGCTCCTCACTGGAGCGCCAAACCACCACACGCTGCCTAGCGCTATACTCTTCATTGTCTTCCGAATCTGAGTCCAAGTCGTAGTCGTCATCGTCATGGAACGGCGTGAAGTTCCTCACCACCACGTCACCACCAGTGAACGCTCCGCGCAACACGACCAACAACCTCCCGAACACGCCGTCGGCTCTCGCTTCCGCGGGCGGCGATGGCGTCAAGAGCCGCCCACCTCGTTCGACCAGGGATAGTTTGCTCAACTTGAGTTCGACTGCCGCCGTAGACCCGATCCCGAGCCGCTTCCGTTTACTGTCGATCAGATCGTCGAGCCACACGTGCCACTCGGGGTTGCGGGACTCGAGCGCTTCGCCCGGTACGTCCCACGCCACGGGTGCGCCGTTATCGATCTGTGACACAGCGCCGTGCGCCTTGATCCGGAGGGCGTCGCTCTTGCGCAGTGGCACCCGCAGCGCCTCGTGTGAGCCGTCCGTGGCATCATCTCCGTCATCCCTCAGTTCGCCACCTTTAAACGCGATCGCGGGGTTCGGATACGTGGCGCTCCAGTGCGTCGCGTGCGTGGCGCCAATGCGCGCCGCGTTCTCGAGCGCGTTGGCCACGGCCGCCGCGCCGTGGCGCTGGTGTGCGGCACTCGGCGCCGACGCCCGCCGCTTGACGCCGCGCATCAAGTTGCCGGTCATGTGAGACCTTTGTTTCAGGGAGAGTATTAAATATGACGGTGTTCACGGTGTTTGGATCAGATTGGTTTGAAAAGGATATTTGATACTGGAGTTAGTAAGCAGCTTGGAAACGGTCGACGTGGACCCTATGTTTGCGAACGCTAGTAGGCGGTGGAACATTTCGAAGGTAGGATGGCTGCTCGTGCTCAAACCGAAAACGCGGTGGCTGTTTTGCCACCAGTAGCCCAAAGCGTCGTGATGGCAGCCATTCTCCATTCCTGATACCGTATCGATGTTCGCAATGAATCGGAGTGATGGTACTTTGTGTGTGGCTCACATACCGACGTTCATTCTGGCTGTTGTCTTTTTTCTTGAGCGGCGAGACTCTCCAACCTCCAAAACCACGATGGCGGCGGCGGACGCCGTCGACGCGCTCTTCGGCGAGGCCTTCGCGCTGCTCGAGGGCGAACGCGTACCGACGATCTCCCCATCACCGCCGGCGGCCGCACGCCATCGAAGGAACCAGGGCAGCACCGCGCGCCGAAAGGTGGCTCATCTATTGTCGTTGTACATCACGTAGACTTTCACAGCCCGCTAATGTGTGAATGAATGGGACAGCGTTGGTTGGACGAGCTGCGGGGAGAAGAGGCAGCACTGTGTGCTGAGCTGGCGCGGCTGCGCGGCCGTGAGGGCCTCTCGTCGACCCGCGAGCGCGCGCTGGAGGAGCGCGCCAAGCGCCGTCGCGCAGAACGTGAGTGCGAGCGGCTGCGCGAGGCGCTGTACCAGCACACGCAGTTTGTGTGTGGGCTCCGCGGGATTCTCTCCCCCATCGACGCGCTGTCTTCCCTGGTGAGTGACCATTAGTATGCATTGTGGAGCTCTATGGAGACCTGCTCACGCTTTTTTGTTCTTTTTTCTAGACTCTGAACTTGTACCACCACCTCCACAGTTTCACTCGGCTGCCTAGCGACGCCAGTGTGCGCCAACTCGAGTACGCTGCGCTGAGGCGAGAGCAGCGCTTCTCTATGGCGAAGAAACTAGTGGAGCATGAGACCGCAGCACTTCCGGTGACCGACGCGCACAGTCAGATCATCTTTGCCGACGCGCCCGGCGAGCCGAGCGCCATCACGACCAAGCGTGTATACGCGTTAGATGACTGTGACGTGGAGGCGGTACGCCGTGCCGCATGCACAGCGGTCCACGATATCGTCGCGCGCTTCCGCAAGTACCAGTGGGTCGGTGTGGCCGGCGAAAGCGTGGATCTGGAGGCCCTCGACGCGACGGGCGCACAGTACACCGTGACCAGCATCCACCGCACGCAAGACGAGGATACCGAAGGCTTCTCATACGAGTCACGTTCGCTCACGATGCACATGGTCCAGGACGACAGCGCCCTCGTGGTATGGGACTTTGTTGACGAAGACGAGCTCCACCCATCGTGCGCGGCTATCGACGTTTTGCGCCAGAGCATTGGAGCGTGCGTTGTGCGCCTGTGCGAGCAAAAGGCAAGGCTGGGGAATGTGTAATGACGGAGATGTATGTGCCTGTGCGTGGTAGATGTCTCATTCGGCGTGAAACGTGTCCGGATGGCGTCACGCGGACGGTGTACCGCGAGGTCAACACTCGGCGGTACCAATATCGTGGGCTGACACCGCCGTCGCCGGACGTCACACGGTACTTCGCCTCCAAGCGCGTCAATCTGGAGGAGTATGAGCAGATTTACCACGACCTCGTGTTCGCGCTCGTGGCACGCGAGGAGGGAGCGATGCACCAGTCGCCACCGTTGGAGTCTGCTGTTTATGACGCGCGTCGTGTGTAAAAGCGTACTGCAAGTCTCAAATGACGCAGCAAGGCGGTTCATGTTGAAATCGTCACGGATTAACTAATTAAATTGCAAGAGCAAATTGCAAGAGCAAAATATGCCTCCATGTGACCAAAATGAAAGCCATCCATTTTCGTGTGCGTTTGCAAAACAAAAGTCGCGCATGATGTTGACCTCTAGTACGGCTCGTTCCGGATCGAAGGCAGGATGGGCTCCGACAGCTCCCGAACGTGGTGGAGGGCTGTGCGTACGAAGTTCAAGTGCTCCATTTCTATTGTTTTGCCTATCTCGTTTGACACAGTTGAAACACGAAGCGAAGGTATATCACGCCGCCAGGCTCACTACAGTAGGTCTACTCCGAGCTCTCTTCGCTTGACGAGGATTCATCTTGGAACAAAAGTTTCCGTAGTCGGCTCTCCTGGACACGCGCAACATACCCAAAGGTCCCGAACAACTTTTGCGCATTCTTTTTCAGCTGCAAGGTATTAGGGACCTGTTGTGTCACATTGACGATCGTGAGGATCTCAAGCTCATGACGCAGCACCTCCCGCAAGTGCGTCGCCTCCGATTGTTCTGCGATCCGCATAGTCATCTCGGTCGCTTCTGACGTTAGGAAAGACTGCAGTTCCTGGCAATTGGGGCAGTGCTCTGGGATGCGCACCTTCGTGTACGGTTCGTTGAAGATCGGAGGCAACATGGGTTCCAGCAGTTCCCAAACTCGATGGAGCGCATCGCGCATAACCGGCTGCTGTAAGAACTTCCTCTTCATTCTCGTCAGAGCTGGCGCAACGCAGAGGATGAGCTCGCGAGCACGAGGAATCGAGACGAGTTCTTGGATCCGTCCGGGTGACAGCAGATTTGTGACAGCGAGTAACTGTCTGAAGTCTTTCTTGTCTTCTGTCTCATCAACTTGGAGTTGGCTTTCACGTCGACCAACCTCTACATCCGTCCACGGGTAGAGTGACAGCAGTACGTCCAGCAGCACGTTCAACTGCTCGGATCTCATGTCCTCGTGACAAACTGCGACAATCAGGTTGATGCTGGCTCGCCAGTTCGGCGTCTTGCGGATGTTCTTGACTAGCGAATCAACACACGCCTCCCATCCAAAGTGCTGGAGAGCCGAACTGAAGGTCTTGCCTTTAAGCGGGTCGTTTAAGCGCACCACGAGGAGTAGGTTAGTGAAGAGCCGAAGATCCTTGAACTCGACGACGGTTTTGAAGAACTCTTCATACAGGGTCATGTTCTTGGAGTCGACCTGCCAGTTCGCTCGGTAGTCGACGATGCGGCGCGCGTACTCCAGAGCCTCTTCGCGGGATTCACGGAGCAGCGTCCTCAGCTTTTCCATCACGTCCGCGAGCGGGAGCTTTGAGAACAGGCGCAATTCACTCGACACCGGCATCACAACGAGTGCGAATGTCGGGAACATCTTGCAATCACTCCAATCCCCGTGCAATTTGGAAAGGTGAGCCAGCAACGGAGCTGGGGCGGTGTCGTTTATATAGCATTCATACGGCATTACCTCGAGTTTTTTTGCTTGGGTAACTTCATGCCGGTGGTGAAGAGAGACGGGCGGATAGTTAAACGTCTCCAACGTACCATTCTTGACCCAAGGAGCAGCCAACGTCATGGACACTTCTTCATCTGCGTTGCTGTTATCTCGTGGCCGGCAACAACACGCTCCTGAATCCGAGGGCTTTGAGCACATGAGGGCTGCGTGGTACAGAACATACTGGCCGCCACTCTGATCGCAAAACGCCACGAGGCTGTCGTAAATCTTCCGTTGATCACCGTGGAGGTGCTCAAACTCGGGCCACCGCACGGGATACACGAATCGGCGCTGAACGATGAACTCGTAGATCGCTCGCCATGAGTCCGGACCAATCTTCATGCGCTTCGCCATGGGAGCGGGTGACGCGTTGAAATAACTGGCGAACGCCAAGGCCACAGCCTGCTGGACACACTCCGAGCCTCCAAACGATGGGACCTCACTCGGCGTGGTCGTGGCTAGGTCGTACACGATACATAGAGCGGTGCCGTCCCGTACACACTCGGAGACGTACTCGCAATTGTCGTAGAACGCTGCGCACGAAATACCATAGGCGTTCCCTCGAACTTCTGGCTGCCACGTCTCTTTGGTGGTTCGCGAAGCCTCATCGTCGCAGTCATCTTCATCCTCCTCCTGATCTTCACCTTGGTCTTTTCCACGACGCCCTTCGTTTTGTGTTGCAGTTTCACGATTGAATTCTTCATCTTCGTCGCCGTTACTATCATCTCCTCGCTGCTCTTCTCCAGTCTCGTGCTCTTCATTCCCTGTTCCAGCACTCTCGTCCTCTTCATCGTCGTCATCTTCTTCATCATCGGCCTCGTACTCACTCCGCTGTTCCCGCACCACGGGCTGCGTAACAACAAACTCGCCGCCGTCGAACGCACCCGGCAACACCACCAACAAACGCCCAAACACGCCAGCGCCACGCTCTTCGCCGTCTCGACGCGGATCCAACCGCCCACCAGCCTCCACCAGCATCATCTTGCTCAACGTGATCTCCACCGCCGCGGTGGCCGCGATACCCAGCGCGCTTCGCTTGGACGTGAGCCATTCGTCGAGGAACTCGTACCACTTGGGGTTGCGCGATTCGAGCTGGGCGCCGTCCACTTCCCACGCCGCCGCCTTCTGGTAACAATTCTGAGAGACCGTGCCACGCGCCTTGATACTGGCGGCGTCTCGCTTGCGCAGCGGGAGTAGCAGCTCGTCGTCCTCGTCTCCTTCTCCTCCCTGTCCGTCTCCATTGTCGTTGGTCTTGAACGCGATCGCCGGTAGCGGGAATCGCTCGCTGGCTCCGCTGGCGAACGTGACGCCCAAGCGCGTGACGTTCTCGAGCGCGCGCTCGACGCGCTGGAGCTTGGCGTCCTCAGTCTCGTCGGGGGCGGCGGCCTTGCGCTTGAGGGTCATGGTTTCGATATGGCCCACTGACAGTGGGCCACTGCGGTGTGGAGCAACCCAACCAGCGTGTCGGCCAGTCAGCAGTGTTCCCGCCATTTGTCCATTTCTGATACCGTATCGAAGATCGAGATTGCCCGGAGTGATGGTGTTTTGCGTGTGGCTCACATAACGACGTTCATTCTCACCGTCTCTAATTCTCGAGCAGCGAGACTCTCCACAACTCCAACTGGCCCACGATGGAGGCGGCGGACGCCGTCGACGCGCTCTTCTGCGAGGCCTTCGCGCTGCTCGAGGGCGAGAGCCCAGTAAGCTCGCCGCCTCCGGCTGCGCGCCATCGAAAAAAACAGGGCAGCGCCGCGCGTCGAAAGGTACATAACGTACTTTCCTCTTCAATGCTTACCTCTCGCTTCCAGTGCTCGTTCAGCACTCGATATTGTCAGCCAAGTGATGTGTGAATACGTACTATACAGCGGTGGCTGGATGAGCTACGGGATGAAGAGGCAGCGCTCTGTGCTGAGCTGACTCGGCTGCGCGGCCGTGAGGGCCTCTCATCGACCCGCGAGCGCGCGCTGGAGGAGCGCGCCAAGCGCCATCGCGCGGAATACGAGTGCGAGCGGCTGCGCGAGGCACTGTATCAGCACACGCAGTTTGTGTGTGGTCTTCGCGGGATTCTGTCCATCGATACGCTCTCTTCGCTGGTGAGTGATCGTTTTTTTTTTCTACGTGGTATGTAGAACTCTGTCGGGAGAGCAGTCGTCGCTTACATCGCGTCGGGTTGTTCTTTTTTCTAGACTCTGAACTTGTACCACCACCTCCACAGCTTCACTCGGTTGCCGAGTGACGCCAGTGTTCGCCAGCTCGAGTACGCAGCGCTGCGGCGAGAGCAGCGCTTCTCTATGGCGAGGATGCTGCTGGAGCGGGAGACCGCGGCCCTGCCAGTGAAGGACGTGCATAGCCAGATCGTCTTTGCCGACGCCCCCGGCGAGCCGTGCGCCATTACAACGAGGCGGGTCTATGCGCTAGACGATTGTGACGTGGAAGCGGTACGCCGTGCCGCGTGCGTGGCTGTTCACGACATCGTCGCGCGCTGCCACACGTACCAGTGGGTCGGCGTGGCCGGCGAAAGCGTGGATCTGGAGGCGCTCGAAGCGACTGGCGCACAGTATACAGTCACCAGCATCCACCGCACACAAGAGCACGACGTAGAAGGCTTTTCGTTTGAGACACGCTCGCTCACGATGCATAAGGTTGAGGACGGCAACGCCCTCGTTGTGTGGGACTTTGTCGACGAAGACGAGCTCCACCCGCCGTGCGCGGCCAACGACGTTTTCCGTCAGAGCATCGGCGCGTCCGTTCTGTGTTTCTGCGAGCACAAGCCGGGATCGAATTTGGTTGGATGACTTTGAATACTGTGTGTATGCGATAGATGTCTCATTCGGCGAGAAGCGTGTCCCGACGGGGTTGAGCGGACGGTGTACCGCGAGGTCAGTACTCGGCGGTACCAGTACCGTGGACCGACACCGCCCTCACCGGACATCGCGCGCTACGTCGCCTCCAAGCGCACTAACCTGGATGAGTATGAGCAGATCTACCACGATCTCGTGCTCGCGTTGGTCGCACGCGAGCGGGGGCAGCAGAACTGGTCGCCTCGATTGGAGTGCTCTGTTTAGGAAAGGAGTGGTGCGTGTCGTAGCGTCGAACGCGTGTCGTCGACCATCACATTGTGTACTGGATATCGAGAGGCCCCCGCGCGCCAGCGTGGCGAGATGAAGAGAATCAAATTCAGTCACTGTATTGTTTTCTCTGCAGTGCTCTTGCGAAGTAAATCGTGTCCATGAATATGGTACCTGTAAGCACCTCGTGGCCTCCACTCTAACTCTAATCGTCGCCCGCACTGTACTCGTGCAGGACTCGTTGAAGTCGCTCTGACTCCCTACGCGCGAGACGGCTGAGCACAGACTGCTCCAAACCCGGATACTTCATCAGTCGAACTCTGTGCTCTCCTTCCTGTATGATCTTTATTCTGGTCGCGGAACTGGTCACTAAGTAGACCACATTGCTGATGTGGTTAGCCTCTGATGTCTCTGCTATCTCAATGATCGTTTCGGTCGTTGTCGACAACAGGAAGGACTGGAGTTCGTGACACTTGGAGCAGTGCTGCTGGATACGGACCTTGGCATAGTCGCGGTTGTAAACCTCGGCCATCATGGGCTCGTAAAGCTCCCCTACGCGAAGGAGAGCCGCCCGGAACTCTGGTGTTACACCATGATCACGCAGCAATCCCAAGAGCGCTGGCGCAACGAGACGGACCATTTCTTCACCCTCGGTTACGGATACCACATCTCGGAGTCGATCGACAGACACAACAGCAGCAAGGCCGAGGAGTTTCTGGAAGTCTTCAAGTTCCGGCAAGTCCGGGGGTACTTCCCAACCGCCTTCTTGCCGTTCACAGACCTTTTCGTTTGTCCACGGATGAAGCGACAATAGCGGTTCAAAAACTTGGCTCAGATGTTCCCGTGGTGTGTAGAGCGAGCACACAGAAAGGATCAAGTTGACACGACCACGCAAGGTTGGTACCGTGAGGACACGCTTGATCAACGCATCTGCACACGCGTCCAGCCAAAGTGCTCCACGGCTGAAGACAGCGACTCGGAGTCAACGACGCAGTGCAAGTGGACGGCGAGCAGCAGGTCCCTGAAAAGTTCGTGATCGTTGATCTCGACGACGATGTCGATGAATTCGTCCAGCATCTCTGCGTCGTCTGCTTGGATGACCCATTCCGGGCGATGATGAATAACACGCCGCGAATACTGCAGAGCATCTTCACGCGATTGGGTCAGCAGAGCGCGTAGCCGAGCTGCCACGTCCTCTAGCGGCATTTTTGCGATCTGACTCAGCTCGATCGCTGCCGGTTGAACAACGAGCGCACAAGTCGCAGAAATCTGTGCTTCCTGAGCGTCCCCGTGTATTTCTTCCATCAGTTGTTGGAGAACGTGGTCCGCGGCGCTGGCTGGCGACCAGTTGGAGATACAGTTGAGATCTACCAACGGGACGACCCCGTGGCCGTCGCGAAGGAAAATGGGCGGGGAGTGACATTCCTCCAAAGTGCCGTGCTTGGCCCAGGGGCCGGCCAATGTCATACGCACGTCGCACGCGCTCACGCTGGGGTGAGCCTTCGACATCAGGAGGTTTGCGTGGTACAACACGTATTGGCCACCGCTCCGGTCGCAAAACGCTTGGAGGCAGTCGCAGATCTTGCGCTCGCCACCTCGCAGCTCGCTGAAGCTGCTTGCTGTCACGACGTAGGCAAAGTTGCGCTCGCTGCTAAACTCGTTGATCGTTCGCCACGCGTCCGCACTGATCTTGAATCGCTTGGTCAGCGGCGCCGCCGCCACCTCGAAAAAGTCGGTCAGCGCCAAGCCCACAGCCTGGTGGACGCGGTCCAAACCGCCAAATAGCGGCACCTCGCTTGGCGTGGTCGTGACCAAATTGTAGACGAGACACAGCGCGTCGCCTCGGCGCACTGGCTCGGACACGTACTCGCACCGGCCGTAAAACACCGCGTAGTCGACGCTGTACGGGTTTCGGCGCGCGCCCACGCGCCAGGTCACAGTCGACCGCTGCTCCTGCTGGCCGGCATCGTCCTGCGTGTCGCGCTCGGCGTTCAGTTTCGAGACCATGGGCCGCTGGACCACCACGTCGCCGCCGTCGAATGAACCGGGTAGCACCACCACCAGCCTTCCAAACACGCCGTCGCCGCGCGCTTCGCCGTCTCGACGTGGCATCACCAGTTGCGCGCCGGCGCGCACCAGCACCATCTTGCTCAGCGCCATCTCAACGTGTGCGCTTGGCGCGATCCCGAGCGCGCTCCGCTGGGTCGAGAGCCATTCGTCGAGAAACACGCGCCACTGCGGGTTCCGCGCCTCGAGCCGCGCGCCGTCCACTTCCCACGTCGGCGCGGGCTCCCCACACGATGGCAAGACCGCCGTGGCGCGCGCCTGGATCATGCGCACGTCGCACTTCCGCAAAGGCAGCAGGAACGCATCGTCGTCGTCGTCGTCGTCGTCTTGCGTGGCTTCCTCGTCGTTGTGGTGGTCGCGCCGGAACGCGAGCGCCGGCGGCGGGAAGCGCTCGCAGGTGCCGCTCGCAAACGTGACGCCCGCGCGCGTGACGTTCGCTAGGGCGCGCGCGCGAGCGCCGTCTGTTCCGGTGACGGCGGCGGCGGTGCGTCGGCCGCGCTAGCTGCGCGCTTCCGTCTCATGCCCACTCTCCGAGTTTGTGGTATGCTTGTAAAGGGACTATTTCGCGTCCTAAACCAGTAGGTATTTCCTATCATGCAAAATGGAAAAGTTGGGAATCGATGCATGATTCATCAATATTCGGACAAGTGCGCCGCTCGTCCGTCCAGGAACGCTACTGCAGCAGTGACACGAATCGTGGGCTGCTGAGCGATTCGTTCTCTCGAGTGTAGGATGCTTACACGGCGCACTTCAGTCGACCGCGACGACTGAACCAATGTCGGCGCCGACCCTGGACGAACCGTTGAGAGTCAGAGCAGGTTACCGCACACTGTGCGTGTCCGCGCCTTCGGATCAAACGTCAGCGATAATATCCGTGGATATCTTGGCGAGGTGGCTGCATTATGACGACGCTGGCAGCACAACGAGCGCGTGGGTCGCGTGAACGTGCGGATATCTCGAGCCTTTGTGCAAATGCGCGGCAATGGCTTTGCAGCCAGCACCCATATCATCAACGTGGTACCATTCCTGGATCCTGGCAAGACGCCCCCACGGGGCGGCATTGTAAGGGCCTCCCAGCACGACAGTCGGTACGATACCCTCTGTAGAAGTGTTGAACTTGGTCCAGGGTCCACATAACGCCACACGGACATCCTCTGCGATTACTTCTTCCTCAGCGCCACGCCTCACGAACCGCTGGTTAGGTGACGAACACACGAGGCTGGAGTGATAGAGCACAAACTGACCGCCGCTCAGATCACAATAGGCGGCAAGACTGTCAGCGATCTTCCGCTCGTCGCCCGATAGATTCCCGATACTGTCTCCCTTCACGACGTAGGCAAACGGGCGCTGAAAGACAATCTCACGAATCGTTCGCGTCGTGCTCCCCTCCAGCCTCACATGCTTGATCCTCCCAGCCGAAGCCGGATCGAAGAAGTCAGTAAGCGCCGATGCCACAGACTGCTGGACTTGCATGGCGCCTCCGAATACAGGTACATCGCTCGGCGTCGTCGTCACCAAGTCGTACACGAGACAAAACGCGGCGCCTTTCCACAAGGGCTCGAACACGTACTGACACCAGTGGTAAAATGCCGCGTACGTGATCCCGTAGCGGCTGCCACGCGCATCTGGTTGCCAGATCGCTGGGCTTGGGCGCGACCCGGGACGAGAGACATGGCCGCCGTTGAACGCGCCCGGGAGCACGACCACTAGCGTGCCAAACACCCCCGAGCTGGTACGTGATCCAGCTTCCGAACGCGTGTCGAGTCGCGCGCCGGTCTCCGCTAGCATCATCTTGCGCAACACCGCGGTGACCACAGCGGTCGGCGAGATACCCAACGCACCGCGCACGGACGTGAGCCACTCGTCGAGAAAGTCGCGCCACATTGGGTTGCGCACCTCCAGCGATCCGGCGTCCACGGCCCAGGCCGTCGCGGTCTCTCCATGCTGCTGGACGACCACGCCGCGCGACTTGATCTTGCGCATACCGCGTTTGCCCAGCGGCAGCAGCAGCTCCTCGTCATCGTCTTCATCATCATGGGCGCCTATGAACGCGATGCCGGGCGGCGGGAACCGCTCACTGGCGGCGCTCACAAGCGTGTGAGCGGCCGTGCGCGTGACGTTCTCGAGCGCACGCGCCACGCGCAGCAGCTTTGGGTTGCCCAGCACTGGTGCCGGTGGCTGTGGTGCCTCGTCGGCGCGGCGCTTGCGGTTCATCGCGACGTTGGTTCTTCCCCAATCCGGCGAGTTGCCGATTTGTCTCGTGGGATGGCGGGGTGAGAATCCCCTCCATTTGCACCAACCGATACCATATCAACTCATAGAAAGGCGGGAAGACAGAATGATGGTCGAAAATATCGAACACTTCGGCAACTTGAACCAGTTCGTGAACCGCCAAATATCGATTCCAATAGACCATGACCACCACATTGAAGGCTCCATCTCTTTGCCCACGGTGCCGCCTACAAGTGCTCAGCCTGTTCAGTTTGTGCGCATGAATTTCATCATAAGCAGTGACAAATTTGAATGTATGTGAAGGCAGAGAACTCGGGCTTTGCTAGCGGTTGCCCAAGTTGTTGCAAAGCGTATCGAAACTGACCTCACATACTAGTATCGCACGGCTCCATGGGCACCTTACACGGCTCGCCCTTCCCATCTGCGCCGCTCCCCACCAGCGTGCTCGCTCACATCGTCAGCCAGCAACGCCCGGATTTGTTGGGCCAGCCGTTCCGCACGACGGTCCTGTCCGCTTTCCGCAAGCACAGGTTGCTTGAGAAGCCGTACCGTGTTAGCTGAGTTTGTCGTGAGTCGTGTGGTTGCGCGCTCAAGTATATCCGTCACGTGATCGATCTCGGATGTTTCGGTGACGTACAACGTCCGCTCGGTCGCAGATGACGTCAGGAACGAGTGCAGCTCCTCACACGTCGGGCAGTGCTCCGGGAGGCCAATCTCCGAATACAATTTGTTCCGGTTCTCTGCATGCATGCCCTGATAAAGCTCCCAGGCGTGATGGAGAGCCAGTCGAAATTCCGGTCTCGCCTCACCCGTCGAGACCAGTTGCGTGAGCACGGGCGCGACAACGTCAAGCATCTCCGGCCAGTGAATAACGGACACAAGGTCTCGGATTCTCTCACATGCTACAACAGCGGTGAGCTCAAGCAGCTTCGTGAAAGCAATCAAAGTCGACAAGAGCATGGGCTGTCCGGATAGGGTTTTAGCGGAGGAGACTCCAACGTTGGTCCAACGATGAAGTGATACCAACGCGTCGAGCAGAGAATTGACTTGGTCGGACCCCAAGTCATCGCTGTAGACGGAGAGGATCAGGGTCATGCGGCCGGCCAAAGTGGATGTCGAGCGGATCCTCTTCACCACGACTTCACCGCACGTCCCCCAGCCAAAGTGCTGAACGGTGAAAGCAAACGATGGGGTCTCGGAGTCGCCTATAAAGTGGACAGCGAGCACTAGGTCGGCGAACAGCTGGCGGTCGTTGATATCAACGACAAGCTTGACAAAGGTGTCGAACGCCTCCAGTTGCCACGAATCGAGTTCCCAGTCAGGGTGGCAGCGGACCACACTTCGTGCGTACTGGAGCGCCTCGTTTTGCGATCTTGCGGATAGACCGGCGAGATGTTGAGTCATTTGCCGAATCGGTAATGCCGCAATCTGGTTATGTTCGATGGATGCCGGCAGAACCACGAGCGCATGAGAAAGGAGATACCAGATATCCCTGAGATCTCCCCGAAGATTCATTAGAACCACTCCGGGCGTCGACAACGGGTTACGTATCATACGTAAACCACTGTGTGTGCCCCCGCGCCGCTGACACACCGGAGCGCCCGAGGGGCTGTGGGGCGAAGAGACAGCAGGCGCGC
>JAMFLL010000223.1:0-23001 GCA_027475725.1 Pythium rhizo-oryzae | reverse complement strand
AAAGAGCATATAGAATATCTCGTTAATTCATGCGCTAGTAACAGATGTGCTCCTGCTTATTAGTATTATATACATGTTTATTCTTGGGTTTCCGCCCGCGACGCCGTAACGTACGGGAGCCCAGGACGAGTTATGGGCAATACAGCCGAGCGGGGCCACTTGATGGGAATCGCTCAAGCGAAGTCGCTCGTAGCCAAGCCTCGTTGACGTGCCGGACTTGATTCATGGGAAATCCAGCGTTATTTGCAAGTTCTTGTCCTCGCTCGTTCCTTTCACGTACTTGGTACACACGAGGCGCGCGAAGTACAACACGTACATCCCGTCGCTTCGGTTGCAAAACGCTGCGAGGCTGTCGTGGATCTTGCGCTCATCACCAGAGAGACCGTCCACCGTAACACTCTTTACCAGATAGACAAACCGGCGGTCGGCAACGAACGCTTGAATTGCCCGCCACGGGTCTGGACCGAGTTTCAACCGTTTGCGCACCACTGCGGATGGCGCGCCGAAATAGTGAGCGAGGGCCGAATTGACCGTTTGCTGGGCGCGGGTTGATTCGGCACTGCGGCGTCGAGTTCCCTCGCCTCATCATCACTGTCTTCGTGTAGATGCTCATTTGACGCGAGCCGAAGTGGCGCGGGCTGCTCGCTCGTGACCGTCGCACCTGTGCGTGTGACGTATTCGAGCGCGTGCACCACGCGACGCAGCTTCGCTTCGTACTCACGGGGCGGAGAGGCTGCCGCCGTGTCGGCACTGCGCTTGAGAGTCATCGCCCGGCGGTCCAGGTCAATCGGTATCGAGCTTGTCGGCGAGAGCCGCAATGAAGAGTCCAAACCGCTCCCGCTTTTGAGCAGGGAGCGCAGTGCTGACCCGCTGACGCCGGCATAATTTCGCACTTCGCACCCAAGTGAACCCACTAGTGATGGTCCTTAAATATCGAACAAATCAGTTCGCCAAAGAGCTCGTCTTGCGTCTGACCGAGGGCTCCCTCTGGAACTGCAATGATGACGACAGCAGGGTACGTGTGTGACGACGAGTTGGGCGTGGAGTTGGGGTCCTGACATCCACAACGCAGCGCTAATACGCCGAACGCGGGTCGAGTCGCGCGCCGGTCTCCACCTGTATCATCTTGCGCAGCACCACATCGCCCACAGCGGTGGGTGCGATGCCCAGCGTACCGCGCGCGGACGTGAGCCACTTGTCGAGAAAGTCGCGCCACATCGGGTTGCGCACCTCCAGCGATCCGGCGTCCACGGCCCAGGCCGTCGCGGTCTCTTCATGCTGCTGGACGACCGCACTGCGCGCCCTTGACCTTGCGCACACCTCGCTTGCCCAGCGGCAGCAGCAGCTCTGCGTCGTCGTCCTAGTTGTCTTGGACGCCGATGAATGCGATGCCGGGCGGCGGGAGCCGTTCACTGGCGCCGCTCACGAGCGCGCGAGCGGCCGTGCGCGTGACGTTCTCGAGCGCGTGGGCCACGCGCTGCAGCTTCGGGTTGCCCCGCAGCGGTGCCGGAGGCAGCGGTGCAGCCTCGTCCGCTCGGCGCTTGCGGTTCATCGCGATGCAGTTCTTCTCCGATCCGGCGAGTTATCGGTTGTCGTGCTTAGTGGCGGGAAAGAATCCCCACCATTTGCACTAGTCGATACCACATCAACTCATAGAAAGACGAGGAACAAGAATGGTGGTCGAAAATATCGAACACTTTCGGGAGCGACAGACTCGGCCTGGGTGCATGCTTCCTCCGAGCCGCTCCAGTGCGAACACGTTCAGTGAACCGTTGACTGAACCCTGGTCTTGTGCTTGGGCTAGAAAGGGGACAATGCACATTTCGTTCAGAGCTGGCCCTTGAAGAGCCGAACGCCGTCACCGGCCTCCGCAGAGCCGCTCCGTTAGGAAAGTCTTAATGGTTCATCACAGTGGAGCGGCCGCTGGAGCATCCTGTTGAAAAGCAAACCCTCGGAAGGCCCCCCACATGCATCGCTCTGGCTTCGAAGACGAAGGATCCCGCTCACTGGAGGTATCACTGGAGTCGGGTATATCTCACATATCCAGGGCCCCGTGGATACACACGAGTGCAAACATCCCACTGGCGCGGAGATCAAGTCCAGTCGATGGGTGCGAGATATATGTCCGCCTCGGCGATGGATTTGTTGGACCCCACAAACGCTGCTCTCTCCACGACGCCCACATCGCGTTTTACCCGCTGTCTCCGACATCGAGAACATCTCTTAAGCCATCCATCGCTCTCATGAAGCTCGTGCTCCTGGCCGCGGCCGTGCTTGTGACGGTGGGGGCCGCCTCCGCTGGTAACGCGGCGTCCGCTGGTAACGCGGCGTCCGCCGTGGGAAGGAACGACTCCACGCAGGCGTCACCGAGCTCGCGCCAGCTCGCTGTCATGCGTATCTACCGGATGGTCGGCGTGGATATCGTCGGGAAAGACATTGACGATGAAAAGAGCGGATCTCCAAGCTCCTGTTTCTTCAGCAACATGGGGTCGACGAAGGCGGGCAAAGTGTGCACGGCGACGACGTGGACCAACTACAACGGCGGCACGTGCTGGCTCAAGGCGGCGGACTACCGCGGTACCCCGACGATCCCGAAGGCCGACGCGGAGTCGTATATGAAGCTAGGCGATGCGACGTCACCGGTCATTTGGTCGGATACCAAGCGAGACGTCGACATGCCCGGCAACGACATTGACACCACGCAGAAAACCACGATGGATGAATGCCGACGCGACTGCGCCAAGAATGGTGGGTGCTACGCCGTCACGTGGACCAACTACAACGGCGGCACCTGCTGGCTCAAGAAGCGCGCGAGCGAGTTTGCCGCCAAGCCGGGCGCGTTCTCTGCGTACATTGCACGCGAGTATCTCGAGTGAGCTGGATACAGACAGCATGCGCGTAGGGCCCGCTTGTGTCGATCGAAACTCCGTAATGCAGCTCTTCGATTCTTGGATCTCCTCTGCATGCTTGCTGGACAAATTGGTCATTCACTCACGATCAGGTGCCGCTTTGTTGCCAGCCGCTCGCTCCGCACGATGCACCCGAAGACTTCCATCATCCACTGGTCCAAGTACGTCGCATCAGTGCCCACGATCGCCTGCCGATGAACAGTCTGTATCCGCGCTCGCCACCACTATGCGGCAGCTCCTCCCACTGGCGCCAGGAAAAGTTGATTGCCCACATGTCGCTCGGCGCGTCGATCGCCTTCATAAGAGCTGGACAGCAGATCGAGCGCACGCACTGCGTAAAGCCGCAGTCGATCTTGACGCGAAAGATGAGGTCGACGATGTGTGCGTCCATATTGCCGCGTTAAAGTGCTGGACCGTTCGGAAGATGATCACGTTTGGCGCGAGCTGCCGCAGGATCTCATGTGCGCCGCGCGCACGGTGACCCAGGGTCACTTGCTGGAACGTCCGCACGTCGGTGTACGTGTCCCGACCGACATTCACCGAGTCCATAAGCTCGAATCCGACGAACGTCTTGTAGAACTGAAACTGGAAAACGCCGCGCTCGACGTCCACGCGGCGCTGCTCGCGCCAACCCAGGAAGCTCAATCCTGACGTCTGCTTGCCCAGGCTCCACTCAAACGCGTTGATGTCCTTCAGTGCCTTGTCAATTTCGTCCTGGCAAGCCCCAAGCGTCCACGGCTCGTAGTGGCGGCGTGAGAGCTCGAGCCAGTGCTCAACGTTGACAAGCCATTCGTCGATCGGGCGCTCAGTCTCTTCCTCGACCAAACCAGCGACTACGTGGGCGGCGAGGCGGTGCTCCTCAAGAAGACGTCGCAGCTGCGCGCGCTCGCGGACGAGCGCGTTCGCCTGCTCTACGAGCCGCAGCGTGCGGCGCACGCGCATCGACGTGGTGTCCAGAAAGTCTTCCCACACGGCGTCCTCGCCGCCCAGTGTGTGCGCGACCAAGACGGCGCGCTCGAGTGCCTCGAGCTTGTTGCGCATGTGCTGGAAGTTGGCCTGTTGAGCGAAATGAGCGATGAGAATTCCAGCAAACCATCGTTTCCTGTCGATGGGAGATCAAGTACCTCTCGGCGCTGCTGAGCCCTGCGTTCCCGCTCGCGCTTCTTCAAGCGGTCGGCGGTATGCGACGCCGTGGCGGCGGTGACAGTGATCATCGTCGCTGGCGTGTGGAAATTAGTCGTCTGGAGCTCTGCGACTGTGGATTCCTTGGGTAGCGACAGGTCGTGTCACCGTGTTTGGATGATGTCTTGCGATTGGGTTCACCACCGAACCCACGAGGAGGAGGCCTCCACCGCAAAGCGTTTCCAGGCGATCCGAGCAGCGTACTTGACGCAAACAATACTGTACGATATGAGAGTCACAACGCTGCTGATTTCAGATTTCAGTTGTTCTCGCGCAAGGCGACTGCAGAGCTGGAACACCGCGCCACGACGAGGAGGGACGCTTCGCTAATCTGTGCGAGCACTTAGCTCGCCATTAGCCCCAAGAGGTCGGCCTCACGCTCCAGCGCATGATACAACAAGCTGCCAACCTCGGGCTCCGGCTTCTTAGTGACGAGCAGCGTCGATACGCCCACAGACTCGATCATCACGACTGCCGGCGCATGCGCCACACGACCAAGAATATCTTTGATATGCACGCACACCGTTTCGCCCGCGAACTGTATGGTCGTCTTCAGGAGGTCCGACTGCACAAACGTTTCGAGCTCGAGGCACTTAGGGCAGTGCGCAGGGATGGATACCAAGCGGTAGAGTTGGCTGCACTGTCCCTCAATGACTGGAGTTAGACGCTCCCAGACATGGCGCACAGCCCATTTCAAGAGCTCCGAGCCTGGGTGAGCACGCGCAGACTCAACGACGGCGCGCGCGACGACGCGTACCAGCAACTCGGGGTCGGAGACGGACAGGAGCTGTTGCATCCTCTCCGTAGAGGAGGCGAGCAGAAGGAGTTCACGAAACCCTTCGTGACCTGGGCTGCTGCGGTGCGTACGGGCGCTGCTATCGCACGGTTCCACTGTTACGTCCGTCCAAGGAGAAAACGAAAGCAGAGCGTCCAGTGATCGATCGAATCGTCGGTCGTTGGGATCCCGATTGCGCGGGATGACCGAGAGTAGCAGATTCACACGACCACTCACCGAGGGCGTACACCGAATGCGCTGGATCACAACGTTCTCACACTCCTCCCAGCCGAAGTGTTTGGTTACTTCGCCTAGCGTACGGGTTGATTCATGCAAGTCGATCTTTCGTAGCAGTTCGAGGAAGAGGTCGCAATCGCTGAGCTTCACGACCACTTTGACGAATTCAACAAATTCGCGATGAGCCCCAGCCTTCACCACCCACACCGGACAATTGGAGATGACGCGCCGCGCGTACTGCACGGCGGCGTCGCGAGACTGTTCTGAGAGCTCCCACAGCTTGCGGAGCACTGCCATGATCGGGAGCTTCGCGCCCTGCCTCAGCTCAACTGTCGCTGGCTGCACCACCAGCGCCTGGGTCTTGACATAGCGAGCTTCTGAGATGTCTCCATAAAGATGGTGGATGATACTTTCATCGGTCAGTTCGATATGTCGACTGTCAACGTTCTTGAGCGGCAGCTGCTCGGCCAAACCCACCGGAGCGACCTCTTGATCGAGCTGCAGGTAGATCGGCGGATACTCTGGTCGCCGGGGCTCGGACGAAAGTCTGGAGTTTGGCATCCACATGCTTTTATCGGACTCGTCGCGCTTAAGCCATGGCTGTCGCAACGTCACGGCCAAGCCGTCGCCTTCGTCGTTGCCCCCATCGCGCGTGGAACACATGACCGAGGCGAGATACAGCACATACTGGCCACCGCTTTGCGCGCAAAACTCCTCCAGACAGTCTGCAATCCTGCGTTCGTCGCCACGAAGTTCTTCAAACGACCGGGCCCTTACAATGTACGCAAAATGACGCTCACTCGAAAACTGGTTGATGGTGCGATGAGTGTCGGCGCTGATCTTGAGTCGGTTGGCCACTGGCGCTGGCACGTCGTCGAAGTAATCTGTGAGAAGCGATACAACCGCATCCTGAACCCTCGCGGGGCCAAGGAACAGCGGAACGTCGATGGACGTGGTCGTGATGAGATCGTAGACGAGACAAACCGCGGAGCCGCGCGCCACGGGACTCGCCACGCATTCGCAGTGGTTGTAAAACGCCGCGAACGAGATATCGGAGGAGCACCCACGCGCGCTGGGCCGCCACATAGTCGCCCTCGCCTTGGCTTCCAGTCGTTCTCTTTGCTCTTCGTCAAGTCCAGCGCGCATTCGTTGCTCGGTCGCCACAGCTGGAATGTATACGTCGGCGCCCTCGAACGCCCCTGGCAGCACGGCTACGAGCGTCCCGAACACACCGTCCCCCATGCTCCTCGCTCGGCGTGGCTCCACCAGCCGCGCGCCGGCCTCCGCGAACACCAGCTTCCGCATCTTGATCTCCACAGCAGCACTCGGCGCGATTCCGAGCGCAGCGCGCATCGCCGTCAGTCGCTGCGTGAGGAAGTCCCGCCACCGCGGATTCCGCGTCTCGAGCAATTCGCCGTCCACTTGCCACGCGACCGGCATCTCCCCGTCCTCTTGGTGCTGCGCGGCGCGGCCATGCGCCTTGATCCTGCGCACGTCGGCGCTGCGCAGCGGCAGCAGCAGCTCCGCCTCATCCTCAAGAGAACGATTGTCTTGGCTGCCTTGGTGCGCGAACGCGATCGCCGGCGGCGGGAACTGCTCGCTCGCGCCGCTCGCGAAGACGGCGCCGCCGCGCGTGAGACTCTCGAGCGCGCGCGCCACGCGCACGAGCTTGGCGTCGTACGCGCGCGGCGGCGAGCGCTTGTCGCAGGCGCGGTGCATCACACTGGTCTGGCTCCTAGAAGCAAATACTCGTCGCCAACCAACCAGAACTGTATCGACGATGGGAGGTTGAAATGGGCACACGATCACGAGCGTAGCCGAGCAGACTTATCCGTTATCAGTGTTGCATCCATTATAAGAGCTATGGCACATACAAGTATAGCTCAGTGCAATCAGCATACATGCATTAGTTTAAACGTATGATGATGTATTAAAGGTAAGATGACTTCCAATTTGAGTTGCCACAGTCTCCAAGAATGGCCCATCCACAAGAGTCGCGCACAAAGCAGGACGTCCGTGCTGCTGCAATGGATGAGATCACGTGCAATCAAAATGCGCAGTCGAGAGAAAATGCGCAGTCGAGAGCTTGCTGAGGAGATGGTTTCTGCTCCTCTCTCTCCCCGCCCCATGTCAGGTGGATCTCTGTCATCTGCTCGACAAGTTCTTGCGCGCGCACCAAGAGCACAGTTGTCGAGTCGGAGTCCTTACAAAGCTTCAGCCCGTACTCCCCCTCCCAGGATACCTTGACGCTCTCCTTCATCAACGTGACTGCGCCATGGAGTATGCTCTCAACATGCTTGCGTTCCTTCCTGCCCGAGCACTGTATGGTCGTTTCAATCGTGCTGGACGATAAGAACGCGTGGAGCTCGACACACCGACGACAGTGCGGCTGCACCGTGGCCATCCGCTCGGCCCTCGCATCCATATCAGCTATCATGCACTTGAGTGACTGCAACGCGTGCTCCAGAGCGATTCGCATACTTGTTCGACGACTCGGATCTTTGGGTAGACTCAGAAATGCCGGCACCACGCTCTGCACCATGGCTTGTGGATTGATCACCGACACCACTTGGACCATACGCTCGGGACACGCCTGATAGACCATGAAAAGAAGGCTGAAAATCTGGTCCTTGCACGGTGGTTGCTCGCAGAACTTGTACTTGAAGAGTCGATCAGGTGCGACTGCGACGTCTGTCCAAGGCTCAAGTGAGAGCAGCGCGTCGAGCAGGGGCTCCAGCTCTTCACGTTGCGCCGTGAGATCACTTACAGCTGAAAGAGCCAAAGCAACACGTCCGCGCCAGGTGCCCGTGGTATGTATGCGCTTGACGACATCCGCTCCACATCGAAATTTCTTGACGGCACGCACCAATGTGTACCACTTCTCCATCTCGACCAACTCAACGCGAAGGAGCAACGATCTAAAAAGGTCGCGATCGTTAAGCTCCATTAGCATACCGACAAAAGCAGCAAAGTGGTGTTCCAGGTTGCCGGTGATCACCCAATCGGGACTGTGGTAAATCACGCGTCACGCGAAAATGAACGCCTCGTCACGAGAGTCTTCGAGAAGGTTTCGAAGGATTTGGTTGATCTCAAAGAGGTAGCGTGTGGCGTTCTGGCGTTGCTCAGTCACACTCGGCTGCACGACGAGCGCGCGTGTCGTGAATATTTCGATTCACGAGCTATGAGTATATAGCTGCTCGAGAATGAACTTCGCGTCGTACGCCAGGTTGTCACGCGACCGAGTATACGCCAGATCGTCACGCGACCGAATAAGTCGGAACGGGAAAACCTTAGGTTGTCCCAATGCGAGGGCGTCGTTCGTAGCTCGAAGGTACACTGGCGGGAACACGGACGGGTATCGAGCCGTCTCACGTTCACTGTACTTGATCCACGGCTTCTTGAGCACCACGCTCACTTCACGGTCAGTTCCTGCTTCGCCGTTGCGACACGAACTATACGGCTTGCTGCGCGAGCAGAGCACCTCAGCAAAGTACAACACGTACTTCCCGCGACTCTGCTCACAAAACGCCTCGAGACTCTCCGCGATCTTTCGTTCGCCATCTTGAAGCCCGTTGGCGTCGTTGCAGTCCACAAGATGCACGAAATGGCGCTCAGCAGCAAATTGAGCCCGCGTCTCCCGCTGGATGTGGCTCACGTTCCAGCTCGGCATCAGCTTCTTGTCTTATCGTTCGGTCTTCTCCGCTCGGGCAAAAACACAAAGTGAGCGCCGTGGTTCGATGCTCACCTTCAGAACACCTGTCCTGGTTCGAAATATCCAGTCTGGCGGGCCAATCGCAAGAGAAAACCACTTGACTTGGGTTGATGGGAATGAAAGTCGCATTTTTTATCCGATCGTGGAGGTATCCCGAGGCATCAATGGTGGAGCAGTCTCTCGACGCTGAGCGGCAACATGAACTGCCAGTCCGTGCCTCACAGGCCGGTGTGGACCATGTGTCCCACGCCAATCTTCGCCTTCGAGGTCACGTTTGGCGTATCCTGGTCGCCGAGCAGCACCTTACCACGCCTCACGGCGATGACTGCCATCAGTGGCATCGATAAGCCCCTTGAGCGTGGCCTCGGCTCGCTGCGCAGAGCCAGAAGGCACGCTTTCGAAGCTCTTGGTCAACCGAACGTTTTGGGAGCCGGCAGACTTGACAGTCACGGAGCCGCGGTGTCGACGCTGTCGACTGAGCACTGTCTTCAAGTGTTGGATCTGCGAGACCGGGCCGGTGAACGGCATGACCGTCTCCACCACGTTCGAGATCAAGAACGCCTGCAGTCCCTCGCAGTTGTCACAGTGCGCTGGGATACGTATGTTCGCAAACGAGTCGTTGCGGAACGTACGCTGGGCTCTATGGAGTGCGCTTCTAAGGTCTTGCGCGAGCGGCACCATGGTGTCGGCGTTGATTCTGTTCTTGAGCTGTCCAAGCGCCGGAATCGCGATATCTGTGAGCGCGACAGAACACGTCACCGACGCAACTTGAGACAACCTTTCAAAAGAGCATGCGTTCGCGATTGTGAGCAAGTTCACAAAGCTCTGGATATCCGGCCCATAGCTCTCACAACAAGTCCTCGTCTTGGTGGCAGTGGGGGATGCGTTCGCCCATGGATGCTGAGAGACCAAAGCCTCAAGCAACGTCTCTATTTGCATGGCGTCTGAGGAGGCATCCACGACTGCGGCTATGAGGTTGGCTCGACCGCGAAGACTTGCTGTCGTGAGAATACGCGTGACGAACGTCTGAGAGCAAGCGTCCCAACCGAAATGGTCGACTGCAGCGCGGAAAAGACCGGGCTGGGTACTCGGACTGGGTGCAGCCTCAGACAAATCCGCAACCCGTACCATTGCTTTGAAAAGCTCCAGATCGTTGAGAGCAATGACAACATCAAGCAGCTCGCGGAAATCTTCGGTCTCTGCACTCTCAACGATCCACGCTGATCGTTTATCGAAGACACGGCGAGCGTACTGCAAAGCTGTTTCTAGTGACTCAGCCAGCACAAGTTGCAGCTGGCTCGTAATTTCTTTGATCGGCACTTTCGCGAGGTATCGCTGCTCGACGGATGCCGGTAGCACCACCACAGCAAATGTGTTGCCCACACCAGTCTTCGCGTAGTCGTCGTGGATTTTTTCAATGATGGCGTAGTCGTCCTTGCTCATATCGTACACTTCAATGTAGAGCTTCACATCGCCTGCAATCCCTGGTGGCGCCACGTCACGCTCGGGATGAACTCGTACCGGTGGGAATGTAGAAGGTGTAGTCTCGCCATGTTTGAGTCAGGGTGCCTTGAGTGTCACTTCGAGAAACTCGTCGTCTTCGGCCTCGTCCATCGAGCTATGGTGCCCCAAGCCTTCATAGTCGTCCGACTCACGAGAGCAAAGCACACCAGCGAGGTAAAGCGCGTACTGACCGTGGCTATTGGTACAAAATGCCGCCAGACTCTTGGCGATCTTGGTTTCGTCCTCTGAAAGCGTCTCAAACGTCTTGCCGCTCACCACGTACACGAAGGGGCGACTGGAAATGAAGGCCCCGATCGCGCGCCACGCATCCGAACTGATCTTGACCCGCTTTGCCACGGGCGCAGGCGTGGTGTCGAAATAGTCTGCCAGCGCCGCATCCACCGAGCGCTGCAACGCGAGCGGACCGCCGTACATGGGGATCTCACTCGGCGCCGTGGTCACGAGATCGTACACCAGATAAGTCGCTATCCCACTCGTGGTCGGAGCGCTCTCCATCGTACAGTGCGAGTAGAAAGCCGCGAGTGATAGATCGAATCGGGATTCCCGCACCGCTGGCGCCCACACAAAGCTGTTGTCGCTCGCGTCCTGCTCTGTTTCATGCAATTGACGGCAAGAGACATCGCCGCCCTCGAATCGCCCCGGCAGCGCCACCAACAACTTCCCGAACACTCCGTCGTGGCGCTTTGTCTCTTCTTCCTCCCCGTTGCCGTCCACGCACAGCACACCTCCAGCGCCGAGTAATACCATCTTCTGAAGCGACAGCGTGATGTTCGCGGCCGTCGAGACGCCCAGCTTCTCGCGCATTCCGCCCACTTGCTCCAGCAGAAACGCCTCCCACTGCGGATTCCGCGTCTCCAGCGCCGCGCCATCGATCTCCCACGCCACGGCAACGTCGGCTTCTTCCTGGTGCTGCGTCACGCGCGCGCGCGCCTGGAGCGTCTCCGTGGCGTGGCGGCCCAGCGAAGCCTGCAACTCGTCGGACTCGTCCGCATTGTCCTTGAACGCGAGCGCGAGCGGCGGGAAGCGCGCGCTGGTGGCGCTGGCGCCGAGCGCGGCGACGCGCGTGGCGTTCTCCAGCGCGCGCGCGACGCGCCAGAGCTTCTCGTCGTAGCGGTCGCGCGGCGGCGGCGCCCTGCGCTTGCCGCTTCTGGCCATTTTTGATGATTTTGATTTGGGGGAGCGGAAGGATTTGGCGCCAAATGGCCACAGTACTGAATCAAGAGACTATTTCATCGAATATTAGGAACCGAACAGTGAACTGGAAAGTGAATATTAGGATAGCGCTCGCAGAAAAAAAAAAAGAGCTCGAAATTCAGCGCAGCATCGCTGTGATCTCGGCCACTTGCGCTCGCGCCTTCAGGGAGAGCGGTGATTCTAGAGTCTTGCAGAATCGCAGCGTCTTGGCCCGCACCGTGGAAACCTCGACGCTCGCCTCGAGGTCGTTCGTGGCGTCGAATAAGACATCTTCAATGTGTTGCCGCTGGGCAACGCTCGTGTACTTTACTGTCAACTCGGTCGCCGTGGACGAGAAGAACCGATGGAGCTCCTCGCACTTGTGGCAGTGGCGTGGCCTCGGGACTTGGATCTCGGCAAACGCCGAGTAGCAATAGTCATCCATCATGGCGTTGAGCAGGTACAAGGCGTCCTCAAGAGCGGGCCAAAAGGTCTCTCGTAACCAGCGGTCTTGGGTAAGCTGGATGAGCGCGGGGGCGATGTGACAAACCATATCGCTCATAGCCAACACATTCATCGCATCGAACAGTCGCTCGCTAGACACCTCATGGACCGTAATGAGCAGGATTTGGATGTGCCTTGCGTCGGGAGCGTCCACTCTGTTCCTGATGTGCCGGTTACTGGCTGGGGCATGGAATGCTGTCCACGGGTGGAGCGAGAACAGAGCGTCGAGCAAGCGCCTGTACTGTTCCGGGGCCCAGCTTGTGCCCACAAGCGAGATGATCAAGAGCACGCGTCCACCCCACGTTGGAGTCGAAAGCACGCGCTTCACGAGCGTAGGCTCGCATGCGGCCCAGCCAAAGTGATCGATGCCGCAGAGCAGCTTGTCGCTCTTAACCACTTCGAGCAACTCCAACCGCTGGAGGAAGTCCAGGAAGAGCTCTCGATCGTCGATGTCCATGAGAACTCGGACGAAGAGGCCGCAGGTATCCTTATCGATCAACCAATCTGAGCGGTGGTAGATGACGCGCCGCGCATATTTGACCGCCTCGTCGTGCGAGTTAGTGAGTAGACGACGAAGCTTTTCGACAGCGCGCTGGATGGGGAGCCTCGCCATCTGACTCTGCTCGATCGACGCTGGCTGCACGACAAGCGCGTGGGTTGTGAAAATCTCGGAAAACGTATCGAAATGTGCGCCGGACCTGTAGAGCTGATCGGTAATGCTCTGATCGACGGAGGGCATGAGGTAGCGCGAGCGAGAATCTAACGAGAATTCCTCGGCTCGTCCCAACGGCAGGATATCGTGCGTGGCGCGGAGATGAACAGGAGGGTACTCAGCTGGCTCGGATTCACCGAACTTGAACCATGGTGCTTTCAGCGTTACATCTGCCTCCCGTTGGATCCCCCTTTCGCTCTCTGCGATCGCCTTCTTTGCCCAATTCGGTATCACCTCGCGCGAGCAAAGCACATCGGTAACGTACAGGACGAATTGCCCTCTACTCTGCGCACAGAAAGTTTGGAGACTCTCCGCGATCTTCCGTTCGTCGTCCCGGAGTTTATCAACTCGGTTGCTTCCCACGAGGTGCACAAAGCGGCGCTCTGCCGCGAACTCGCCCACCGTACGCCACGCGTCCGCAGTGATCTTGAGCTGATTCACCACGTCGGCAGGTGCCACGTCAAAATACGTGTCAAGCGACGTATTCACCCACTCTTGGATGGGATCAGACGCGAGATGGTGAGGCACGTCATGTGGCATCGTTATCCCCAAGTCATACACGAGACACAGTGCCGCGCCACTTGTGATCGGAGAACACTGGTACGCGCATCGGTCATAGAACGCCGCATACGTGATGCTGTAGCTGCTCTTGCGAGCGCCTGGCTGCCACGTTATCGACTTCGCTTCGTTGGAGCCTCCTTGCGCTTCGTCTTGTACCCTTGATTTACTGGCGATGTCCCCGCCTTTGAACGCACCCGGCAACACGACCACCAAACAGCCAAACACGCTGTCGCCTCGTTCTTCTCGTCTGCGCTGTTGTCCGACAGGAAACGTCGCACCGGCCTCCATTAGCACCAACTTGCGCAGCGTTGGCTTCATCAGAGCGGACGGAGGAATTGCCAGCAATTGGCGCGTGGACGTGACACAATCGTGCATGAACTCGGACCACGCAGAGTTGAGCAGCTCCAGCGCTTCACTGGGCACTGACCATACGGCGGCAGACTCGCGCGTAGCGCGGGACTTGATGGCCGCGCTGTGGGTCCTCGACAGTGGCAGCGATACCCCCTCTTCTTCCTCGCGAACAGACAGCCCCGGCGGGGGAAACCGCGCGCTGGTGCCGCTCGGGATCGCGGCACCGGCGGGCGCCACCGCGCACAGCGCTCGTGCGACGCCGCGCAGCCTCGTGTCGTACTCGATCGGCGGCGCTGCCGTTGCTGTGCGCGCTCTATCGCCACTGCGCCGACTTCTCCTCATCGTCGACGTTCCTCTTGCTTTGTTTTCTCTCCGATTGAGAAGTGGGAAGCAAAAATCTTCTTTGGTCCAGGGGTTCGAACTATTAGTTGTAGCAGGTTTAGATCGTATTGAAGAGCGTATCTCGAGGAGGTCTGGAGAGTGAACGTCGTGCTAAATATGCGTTTCTGGAGGGATCACTGGTCAAATGAAGTTGTCGATGCTGTGTAAGAGCTGGCGGTCTCGATATGAACTCATTCTCTGTCTCTCTCTGTGAGGGCCGGTACCTTCGCGCACGATCAATGCGACTTGCGTAATTCCTTTCTGATCTCGCGCACAAGCGCTCTCGCGTTCGCGAAGAACGAGGGTCCGATAGAGCGCGTCGAGGGTGCTGTTGGTTCCTTGTACAGTTGCAGCAGCGTCGTGTCCCCCACCGTCGAAACCCCAATGCACGCTTTGATGCGTTTCGTTGCACTGAAGAGTGCGTCTTCCATGTGCTTGCGCTGGGCAGCGCTCGCAAACTGTACGGTCGTCTCGAGCGCGCTGGACGACAAGAAACTCTGGAGCTCCTCACACTTGTTGCAATGGTGTGGCTTCGGAACACGGATGTTGGCAAACGTACTCGTGCAAATCTCGACCATCATGCGCTCGAGCATGCGCAGCGTATGCTGGAGAATAGGCCGGAAGGACGCGCGATTCCAGTCGTCTTGATAGAGCTTGATCAGCGCAGGCGCCATGACATCAACCGCGACTCGCAGACTGTTCACAGTCACCACCTCAATCACCCGCTCAGGGAACAGTTTGTGGACCGCGTCGAGGAGACGACGGATAGCCTCTACGCTGGGCAGCGACTCGTATTTCTCCTTGGTGTGTTTGCCTTCGGTAGCTGCCCACGGATGGATCGAGAGCAGCGTATCAAACACGCGCTTGTATTGGTCGGTCAAAAGTGCAGTTATGTGTACGACCGAGATGAGCAAGAGCACACGCCCCCGCAGGCTCTTCGTCGAAAGCACGCGTTTCACGACCGTAGGCTCACACGCGGCCCAGCCAAAATGATCAATAGCATGCCGCAGCATGTCCCACTCGACCACGTCTTGCAGCTCCAAGCGCAAGAGAAATTCCTCGAAGAGCTCTCGATCGTTGATATCCACAAGAAGTCTGGTGACGAGCTTGCTGGTATCCCCGGTGATGAGCCAGTCCGGGCGGTGGTAGATGACTTGCCGAAAATACATGACAGCTGCCTCCCGTGAGTGAACAAGGAGGTGACCGGTCTTGTCGATGGCTTGTTCGAGAGGGATACATGCGATCTGGCTCTGCTCAATCGAAGCAGGTTCCACGACAAGCGCGTGGGCGGCGGCCACCTCAATCTTTGCATTGGTGCTGTAAAGCTCTTCAACAATTTCTTTGTCAGGGGAGGCCATGCTGTAGCGGGAGCGCGAGAACTTAAACTGCAGCCTCTTGGGTTGTCCAAGCGGCAAGACATTGTGGATGGTGCGGAGAAACACAAGTGGGTACTTTTCTGGCTTCGATTCGCCAAACTTGAACCACGGGGATTTCAGCGTTATCTTCACTTCCCGTGTGTTTCTCTCTTCGAGCGTCGTCCAACTCCACACCATGTTGCGCGAGCAGAGTACATCGGCAAAGTACAGCACGTACTGCCCTCCACTCTGCGCACAAAACGCTTGGAGACTGTCTGCAATCTTCTTGTCGTCGTCATCAAGACCATCAACCGTGTTGCTGCCCACGAGATGCACAAAGTGACGCTCTGCCGCGAACTCGCCCACCTTACGCCACGCATCTGCACTGATCTTAAACCGCTTGTGCACTTCGGCAGGCGCCACGTCGAAATACGCATTAAGCGACGTGTTCATCCACTCTTGAATGTCATGAGATGCAAGATAGTGAGGCACCTCATTCGGCGTAGTCGTCACCAAATCGTACACAAGACACAACGCTGCACCGCTCGTGACAGGTGAACACTGGTACGTGCACCGATCATAAAACGCCGCGTACGCGACGTCGTAGCTGCTTTTGCGAGCGCTCGGCTGCCACGAGGTCGACACCGGTTTATTTGAAGGTTCTTGTGCTTCTTCTTTGACCCTTGATGTAGTCGCGATATCTCCGCCTTCGAATGCACCGGGCAATACGACCACGAAACAGCCAAACACGCCGTCGCCGCCTTCGTCTCGTACACGCTGCGGTCCAACGGCAAACGTCGCGCCGGTCTCCATGAGCACTAACTTGCGTAGCGATGTCTTGACTATAGCTGCCGATGGGATGCCGAGCGTGTCGCGCGCCGAGGAAACACACTTGTCAACAAACGAGCTCCACTCGGCATTCCGCAGTTCCAGCGCATCGCTGCATACTTCCCACATCCCAAGGTCTGCGCGCGCGGCCATGGCCTTAATCCGCAGCTTGAAGCGCAAGCCCCGAGCTTAAAGCCTTATCTGGCGATTCTATCGCAAGCGAAAACTCCCTCGAGCTGGGTTGATCGGAATGAAGACCCTGATCGCTCTATTCGATCCAAGACTGGTGACTCCCGAATCGATGCCAGTGGTTCTTGTGCAAGCAAGGTCGAGTTCTGAAATGCTCACACACGGCGCTACACGACAGGCTGACGACAGAGATGAAGTGCGTTCATGACACACTGTGCCCACTCAACACGCGATAAGCTTCAGGAAATCGGTTTCAAGTTCCAATGCGCGATGCAGCAGGCTGCCAAACTCCGGCCACAGCCTCTTGGTGACCCGCAGCGTCGCCTCACCCACCAGCTCGATCGGCAGAGCTGGCATGGGTGTCGGTAGTCGCGTGCCCGGGATGTGGACCGCCACACGGCCATCGCGATTGAGTACCTCGTCGATGTGCGACCGCTCCGACTCGTCAAGGAACTGAATGGTCGTGTGTAACTCGTCCGACCGCACAAATGTCTCGAGCTCAAGGCACTTGGGGCAGTGCGCTGGAATGGAAATTGAGCTGAAGTATTCGTTGCGGAGTCGTGTGAGGACGCACGTGAAGCGTTCCCAGACGTGGCGCACAGCCCATTGCAATAGCTCCGATTGGGGATGAGTACGAGCAGTCTGAACGACGTCACGCGCGACGACGCGCACCAGCACCTCGCGGTCGGGGATGGACAGGAGCTGTTGCATCCTCTCTATACTGGAGGTGAGCAGAAGAAGCTTGCCGAACTCACCAGAACGTAGACTGCCGTCACACGTGCGGTCGATGCATCCGCGTGGTTCATCGTCAGCATCTCGCCACGGGAAGCGCGAAATCAGGACGAGCAGCGCTCGATCGACTCGCGGGTCGTTGAAGTGGCTCTGAGAGGAGGGAAAAACCGAAAGGAGCAATGCCACGCGCCCGTGCACCGAGCGCGACCACAGAATGCGCTCCATGACAGCGTTTTCACACGTATCCCAGCCAAAGTGTTCGGTTGCCTTGCCGAGAAAGTTGGCAGATACGTACAAGTCCGCGGTGCACAGTAGTTCGAGGAAGATGTCCCGGGCTTCGAGTTTCATGAGAATTTCGACAAACTCAGCGTACTTATGGCCTTCCGTAGCCATTACGATCCAGGGTGGGCGGTAACAGACAATACAGCGTGCGTAGTTCAGAGCTGCTTCGCCAGATTGGCTCAACAATGACTTGAGCTTGTGTAGAATCACTTTGGCCGGCAGCTTGGCACCCTGACTCAGCTCGACGGTTGCTGGCTGCACCACTAACGCGTGCGTCTTGAAATATCTTGCGTCCACGATTTCTCGATGAAGATTGTAAATAATCCTCTCATCCCTGCACTCAATGCATCGTTCGCCCACAATTTTGAGTGGTAGGTGCTCCACCAGGCCCAATGGAGCGACCTCTTGGTTGAGCTGCATGTAAATGGGTGCATACTGAGGTGGTTGTAGCTCGGAAGAACTTGTGGAGGAGGCCATCCACAAACTTCGGTCGGACTCGTCACGTTTAAGCCATGGGTCTCGTAACGTCACGGCCAAATCGTCGGATCGGTCAGCATCCGGAAGCTCAAGCTGGGAACACACGGCCGAGGCAAGGTACAGCACATACTGACCACCGCTTTGCGCACAGAACGCCTCCAGACTATCTGCGATCGTGCGCTCATCGCCGTCGAGCTCTTCGAACGAGGAGGCCCGTACAATGTACGCAAAGTGGCGCTCACTTGAAAACTGATTGATAATGCGATGCGTGTCGGCGCTGATCTTGAGCCGCTTGGCTAATGGCGCCGGCACGACGTCAAAGTAATCGGTGAGAATTAAATCGACCTCTTGTTGCAACTCCGCGGGCCCAAGCGACAACGGAACGTCGATGGGTGCAGTTGTGGTGAGATCGTAGATGAGACAGAGCGCGGCGCCGTGCGCCACTGGACTCGCCACGTGTTCGCAGTGGTTGTAAAACGCAGCGAGCGAGATATCGTAGACGCACTCACGCGCACCAGGACGCCACGTCATCTCCTTGGGGCCCACTACTGGCCGTTCCTCCCCCTCATCGTGCCGTGGTGTGTGAGCCCGAATCACGACGTCGCCGCCCGCGAACGCGCCCGGCAGTACGACCACAAGCGTCCCAAACACGCAGTCCTTCTCGGTTATCGAGTGACCACACTCCACCAATCGCGCGCCAGTCTCCGCGAGCACCAGCTTCTGGAGCTTGATCTCCACGGTGGCCGTCGGCGCGATCCCGAGCGTAGCGTGCATCGCCGCCAGTCGCTGCGTGAGAATGTCTCCCCATCGCGGATTCCGCATCTCGAGCATGCCGCCGTCCACTTCCCACGCCACCGGCGTCTCCCCGTCCTCTTGGTGCTGCGCAACGCGACCACGCGCCTTGATCCTCTGCGCGTCCGCACTGCGCAGCGGCAGCAGCAGCCTTCGCCTCGTCTTCTTCGGGACGCACATCGTCTGTGAACGCGATCGCCGGCAGCGGGAACTGCTCGCTCGCGCCGCTGGCGAGGACGGCGCCGCGGCGCGAGAGGCTCTCGAGCGCGCGCGCCACGCGCACGAGCTTGGCGTCGTACGCGCGCGGCGGCGAGCGCTTGGCGGTGGCGAGTCGCATGGAGCTCGCTCAATGTTGGTTATCGCACGGCCAGGTGCGAAAAATATCGATGATTGGAGGTGCTTATGCCCACACGACCTTGAAAGCTGGCAGGCGAACACACTATTGTATCGATTGGAACAGTCCAAGCTATTATAGAGTTTCTGAAATCTCATGATAGGTGTTGTTGCAAATATTAGTATCATTGGTAAAAACCCTAATATTATATATTACGGGTACAGAAGACCGAAACGAAGTGCTCAAGGCAATGCCGCATTGCCACGAGCACTCCGTTGCCAATACGTCCACTCCAGCCTGAGGTGTCTTGCGGAATAGATCATGCAGTATCGTGGAATCTGGTCGTTGTCAGGAGGATTTTCCAAGAACTTGCCCTTGAAGTGTCGATCGAGTGCGTTCTGGATGCCTGTCAATGGATCGAGCAAGAGTAGTGCGTCGAGAAGTGGCTCGAGGTATTTGCGCCGGGCCGTGAGTTCATAAACAGCCGAGAGCAACAACTTAACGCGCCGGTACCAGGTGCCCGTGGCACGTATTCGCTTGACGGCTGTGGCTTCACACCCGAACTTTCTGGTGGCCCCCACCACCGTGTAACACTTCTCGACAACGGGAAAAAAGCAACCTCAAGCAACTCTCGAAGAATTTCATTGATCTCTCTAAGGTAGAGTGTGGCGGTCTGGCGCTGCGCAATCACTGTCGGCTACACCACGAGCGCGTACAATACGAACATCTCGATCCGCGCGCAAAGTGGGCACCACGACTACGAAGCAACCAAACTCGTGGGCGTCTCTTCCGTTTTGTTCGCGCTGCTATCCGACCAGAAGCTTCTAATCGGCCTTCATGAGCACCAACTTGCTTAGCAACGTCGTGACCACGACGTCCGACGCGGCGCTGAGCGGATCTCGCATTGAAGACACTCTGGAACAAACGAACTCCACTCCACAGCTTCAGTCATCGCCGGGCACTTCCCATGCCCCGGGGGAGACGCATAACTCTCGTGACTGGATCTTGAGCTCGTCCTTCCGAGTCAGCGGCAGCGCAATCACTTCTTCGTGATCATCGTTAAACGAAATCTCTGGTGGTCGGAACTGCGCGCTTGTACCGACGGCAAGCGTCGCACCGAACGGATTAATAGCGCCCATCGCCTTCACCACATACGCAACGGGTCGACGGGAGCAGATTACCACACTCCACGGCGATCGTCGCCGTCCGTGCCTGTGATCAGCCCCTTTAGTATGGCCTTCGCGTGTTCTGCAGAATGAGAGGGTACGTTCTCGAATCTCTTCGTCAAACGGACGGCCTGAGGGCCGGCGGGCTTGACTGATACAAAACTGTTGTGTTGGCGCTGCCGACTGAGCACTGCCTTCCAGTGTTGGATCTGTGAGGCAGGGCCAGTGTACGGCATGACTGTCTCCATGACGTTCGAAAACAAAAACGCCTGGAGTCCGTCGCAGTTGGCACAGTGGACTGGGATGCGCATGCTCGCGAACGATTCATTGCGGAACACGCGCTGAGCTTTGCGTAGAGCGCTTGTGAGACCTTGCGCGAGCTGCACGAGCGAGCGAGTGTCCATGTGATTCTTGAGTCGCCCAAGCGCTGGGATCGCGATCTCAGTGAGCGCGACAGAACACGTCACCGACGCAACTTGAGCCAATATTTCGAAGTCACATGCATTCGCGAGCTTGAGCAAGTTGACAAAACTTTGGATGTCTGGCTCCGAACCACCACAACAAGTCGCCCTCTTGGTCTCAGCGGAGGCGGCGTTCGCCCACGGATGCTGCGAGACCAAAGCTTTCAGCAACGTCTCGATGTGCGTGACCTCTGAAGACGTATCGACCACTGCGGCGACAAGATTGGCTCGTTCATGAAGGCTTGGTGTCGTGAGAATACGCGAGACAAACGTCTCAGAGCAAGCATCCCAACCAAAATGATCCACGACAGCGCAGAACAGCCCTGGCTGGGAGCTCACACTGGGTGCTTGGCACAATACCGCAGCCCGCACCATGGCTTTGAAAAGTTCCAGATCATTGAGGGTGATCACAATATCAACCAACTCGCGGAAAGCTTGGGTGTCTGCACTCCAAATGTGCCACGCAGATCGTGTGTCGAGGACACGGTGGGCGTACAGAAATGCTGATCCCCGTGACTTGGCCAGTAGACGATGCAGCTGGTTCGTGACCTCTTGGATCGGAACTCTCGCGAGATAACGCTGCTCAACCGGTGATGGGAGCACCACCAGAGCATACGTATTGCCCACCCCAGTCCTCTTTCTGTCGTTGCGCAATTTTTTAATGATGGCGTAGTCGTCCATTTCGTACGCCCTAAGGTTGAGTTTCACATCGCTTGCGCTCCCGGGTGGCGCGACATCGCGCTCGGGACGTACTCGTACCGGTGGAAACGTGGAAGGCAATGTCTCTCCATGCTTGAGCCACGGTGCTTTGAGCGCCGTACTGAGGTAGTTGTCGTCATCGTAGTCGTCCATCGAACAACCGAGCCCCAAACTATCGTAGTCGTCCAACTCGCGTGCACAAAGTACACGCGCGAGGTAGAGAGCGTACTCACCGTGGCTGTTGGCGCAAAATGCCGCCAGCATCTTCTTGATCTTGGCTTCATCCTCGGAAAGCGTCTCAAACGTCTGACCGCTCACCACGTACACGAAGTGGCGCTGGGAAATGAAAGCACCGATCGCGCGCCACGCATCTGAGCTTATCTTCACGCGCTTGGCCACCGGCGCCGGCGTCATATCGAAATAGTCTGCCAGCGCCGCATCGACCGAGCGCTGCAACGCGAGCGGACCACCGTACATCGGGATTTCGCTCGGTGACGTGGTCACGAGATCGTACACAAGATACGTCGCCGTACCGCTCGTGATCGGAGCGCCCTCCACCGTACAGTGCGAGTAGACGGCCGCGAGAGCAAGATCGAATCGGGATTCCCGCGCCGCTGGAGCCCACATAAAGCTGCTGTCGCTCGCGTTCTGCTCTCCTTCATGCAGCTGACGGCAAGAGACATCGCCGCCCTCGAATCGCCCGGGCAGCGCCACCAACAACTTCCCAAATACACCGTCGCGTCGCTTCTCTTCTTCTTCCCCGCCGCCCTCCACGCGCAGCACACCTCCAGCGCCGAGTAGTTCCATCTTCTTGATCGACAGCGCGACGGTCGCGGCCGTCGAGACGCCCAGCTTCTCGCGCATTCCGTCCACTTGCTCCAGCAGAAACGCCTCCCAGCGCGGGTTCCGCGTCTCCAGCGCCGCACCGTCGATCTCCCACGCCACAGCGGCGCCTTCTTCCTTGTGCTGCGTCACGTGCGCGTGCGCCTTGAGCGTCTCTGTCGCGTGGCGGTCCAGCGGAGCCTGAAACTCGTCGGACTCGTCCTCATTGTCCTTAAACGCGAGCGCCAGCGGCGGGAAGCGCGCGCTGGTGGCGCTGGCGCCGAGCGTGCCGAAGCGCGTGGCGTTCTCCAGTGCGCGCGTGACGCGCCAGAGCTTGTCGTCGTAGCGGCGGACCGGGAACGGCGGCGGAGGCGGCGCCTCGCGGTTCTCGGATCTCGCCATTTTGGGAGAGGGGGTCGAGTGGTGCACTGATTCAAAGACTGTTTCCGAAATATTAGGAATGGATTGATAAAGTTTAACGTAAATGAGACCCTGGCGATCAAAGTGACACTAATGCACCAAAGTTAACCGTTTGAGATTAACGTAGATTCGGATAGAGCTCGATTTTGTCCAACGAACAATTTGCTTGGATCCATATGAACAATAATAGCCAATAAGAAGCATGAAAGTGAAGAAAAATATTGATTAGGGTTTGTATGTACTGGGTGAACTTTGAGGTCGATTTTCTCTAAAACTATTTGGTTAACTTTGTGCCAGTTTGATCGCCGGGCTCTCAAATCATTTTTAAGACCCACTTTCTCAGTCAAGTGTACCGGAAAAAGGAGGTGATGAAAAAATGAAAAAATCACAAACTCGTCCATTTGCTCACCAAGCAGGACCATT
>JAMFLL010000222.1:0-51977 GCA_027475725.1 Pythium rhizo-oryzae | reverse complement strand
TTCAAATAAAAATCTTCGCAGTGTATGCGCCTTTTGTATTCACTCGTTGTGTATCGTTTTGCGTAACAGGTAAGAAAGCTCTAGTGCATCGGGACGGTCTCGCGCGTCGTAGGACAGACACCTCTCTGCAATGCTCCTCACTTCTGGTGGAGATATGATTGACATGCTCGGACGCAGAGCCCCCTTCGCGATCTCTCGTAGTACCCACAACTCAGACTTGTTCCGACCGCCATCGGTTGTCGAAGCTCGCAGTGCTGCGGTCTCCTTCTCCAGAGGCACTTCGTGCGTGTCCAGCTCCGTCATCACCACGCCAAACGAATAAATATCGCACTTCTCGTTGTACGAGCCACCCCCAACCAACACCTCCGGCGCCAACCACCGGTTCGTGCCCACACCTGTAGTCATCGTGTCGTTCTCCGACTGGAAGCGTGAGACGCCGAAGTCGCTGATCTTGGCGCGGAGGTCTTCAGTCAACAAGATGTTGCGGGACTTGAGGTCGCGGTGCACGAGTGGGGACGTGAAAGAGTGCGCGTAGGCGAGTCCCTCGGCGATGCCGAGCGCGATCTGGAGCTTCACTGGGGTCCACTCAGTCGTCGATGGAGGCGAAGTCTGACGCTGTACGTCGAGGTAGTAGCGCAGATCACCGCCTCGCATGTACTCGAAGAGCACTTGGAAGTCCATCGCGGTCGTCCACGTGACACCCTTGAATTGCACGACACTAGGATGGCTGAGTGTGGCCACGATGTGGACCTCCGCGATAAGCTGCTGGAGGTGTTTTGGCGTGACCTGGTCGTGTGCAAGCCGCTTGGAGGCGAGAAGTGAGCCATTCGAGAGCTCAACCAAGTGAACGAACGCGTGGCTGCCCTTCCCGAGGAACTTGACGTCGCGGACTTTTGCCGAGAATAGCCGCCAGGCCGCGATCTTGTGATCTTCGTTGAGCATCTCATCCATTTTGCGGTGGTGTTCTTGGAGAAATGGATCGCCTGGCTGACCAAACGACCTCGATCCCGTCGTACCACTTGCTGTGGTTGTGGTCCGCGTGGTTTCCATTGGTTTGGCCGCGCGGGCACCTCGGAGGCGTCGTCGGTAAAGCAAGGCAAGCAGCACAGTCGCCACGACGACGCCAACGGTTCCGATGACCCAGAGCGTGGTGGTGTTAGTCGCTGGTTGCGTGGTCGCGACGATCTCCGACCGCGTCACACTTGGCACTGACGTTGCGCCAATGACGGAGACGCCGCCATTGCTTTTCGAGGCCGCATCTGTCGGAGGCGCCGTCGAGTTTTGTTCCGGGGCCGGTGTCCGAGGCGTAGGCGCCAGTGTTGCGGGTGGCGGCGTCTCACGTGGTAGCTCCGTGGCAGGTGCTGGCGTGGTCATCGTGGCTGCTGGCGTTGTTGCTGGCGGTGCGGACGTCGCGGCGGCTGCGTCGTCCCGCAGCTTGGCGCAGGCCGCTTCGAGCGGCGCGAGCACGTTCTGGCGCAGCCCAACGCGCTCGCCTGTATTCACTAGGCATTCGTTTGGATTCGCGGCGTCGATGGCCGCAAAGAGCCGCTGGCACGCGGCGTTTGTGCACTTTTTGGTCGTGTACAGGTTCGAGTTGTAGCCCCAGAGCTCGTTTTCTCCGAGTCCGCACGCGTCAAAGTCGACGCGCGATAGTGCCGTCTTCGAGAGGCCTTCGCAGTACCCGTCGGCCGCCGCTGAGGGCCGCGCCACGAGCAACACAGAGAGTAGGCGGAGGGCGAACGCTCCCATGCTCCGGTGTCGTCTCGGGGGAATGGAGAGGAATGCCGCGTGGTGGAGAGAGAGCCGGGGTCAGATCTCTCCCTTTGCATCTGGTCGGGAAACTTGGGGCCATCAGGTTGTGCGAAATTAGCCCGCATATCAACTGTGAAAGGTTCTCTCCCCGCGGACCTGCTGGCACTAATGGCTACAACTCCTTTTACTTTTTAGTACTCCTTTTACACTGGAGTGTCTGCTCACTGGAGTAGCTGCCGACTCGGCAGTGCCGAGACGCACACACGACATTGATTGTCGGTATAACAAGCCGCGAGTGGAGAGAGCAAAGGGGTCATATACTAACAAAACACATCACAGAGTCCGTACTGGAGGCCACGAGGACGGGTGCTAGGCACACGCGAAGACGGCACGCTTCTCAAAGCTTACTGCGGCTACCGTCTGCGTCACCGGCGGTGTCCTCGTCGTGCGACGCGATTCAGTTCTTATCCTCCTCCCAGTTGAGCGTGCGCTCGACGGCCTTGCTCCACTGCTTGAGCAACTTCTGGCGCGTGTGGGTCTCCATGTTGGGCTCCCAGGTTGCGGAGATCTGCCAGTTAGCGCGCAGCTCGTCGATCGTCTTGTAGAAGCCGACGGCGAGACCGGCGGCGTACGCGGCGCCGAGCGCCGTGGTCTCGGCGACCACGGGGCGCACGACCGGCGCGTTGAGTACGTCCGACTGGAACTGCATGAGCAGCTGGTTCACGACCATGCCGCCGTCCACCTTGAGCTTGGTGAGGTGCACGCCCGAGTCGGCCTCCATGGCGGCGACGACCTCCTGGGTCTGGAACGCAGTGCTCTCAAGCGCGGCACGGGCAATGTGCTCGCGCGTGGCGTAGGCCGTGAGGCCCACAAGCACACCGCGCGCATCGTCGCGCCAGTGCGGCGCGAAGAGGCCGCCAAACGCTGGCACGAGGTAGACGCCGCCGTTGTCCTTGACCTGGCGCGCGAGCTCCTCGACCTCGGGCGCCGTGGCGATCATCTTGAGGTTGTCGCGGAGCCACTGGATGAGCGCGCCGGCGTACGAGATGGAGCCCTCGAGCGCGTAGACGGCGGGCTGGTCGCCGATCTTGTAGCCGAGCGTGGTGAGCAGGCCCTTGGTGGACGGCGTCGGCGTGGTGCCCGTGTTCATCATGAAGAAGCAGCCCGTGCCGTACGTGTTCTTGGCCTCGCCGGGCGAGAAGCACGTCTGGCCGAAGAGCGCGGCCTGCTGGTCGCCGAGGTCACCGGCGATCGGGATGCCCTCGATCGAGGTGCCGGCGGCGCCGTGCGCGTAGACCTCCGAGGACGAGCGGATCTCCGGGAGCATGGCCTTGGGGATGTTGAGGCACTTGAGGATGGCGTCGTCCCACTGGAGCGTCGCGAGGCTCATGAGGTTGGTGCGCGAGGCGTTGGTGACGTCCGTGACGTGGATGCCGCCCTGCGTGCCGCCGCTGAGCTTCCAGATGAGCCACGTGTCCATGTTGCCGAAGAGCGCGTCGCCCTTCTCGGCCTTCTCGCGGAGGCCCGGGACGTTCTCGAGCAGCCAGATGAGCTTGCTGGCCGAGAAGTAGGTGGAGATGGGCAGGCCCGTGACCGCGCGGAAGCGGTCCTGGCCGAGGCCGGCGAAGCCCTCGCCCTCGCCGCTCTTGAAGCGGTGCACGATGTCGGCCGTGCGCGCGTCGTGCCACACGATCGCGTTGAAGAGCGGCTTGCCCGTGTGCTTGTCCCACACGAGCGTGGTCTCGCGCTGGTTCGTGATGCCGATGGCCGCGAGGCGCGAGAGCGGGATGCCCGCCGACTCGAGCGCGCCGCGGACGCACTTTTCGACGTTGGAGTAGATCTCCTCGGCGTCGTGCTCGGTCCAGCCGGGCTGCGGGTAGATCTGCTTGTGCTCGAGCTGGTGCGTCGCGACGATCTCGCCCTTGCGCGAGAACGCGATGAAGCGCGAGGACGTGGTGCCCTGGTCGATGGCGCCGATGAGCTGCTCGGAGGCCATGGTGGAGGAGGAGGAGAACGGGGAGGAGGAGGGGAGGAGGTGCGGGGGCTTGGCGCGGATTCGCAAGTGAGCCGAGGCGGTGGCGGCGGAGAAGGCTGCTCCGCGGCGGAAGAGAGCCATCGGGGGGGAGGGAGGGCGAAGTGCGGACGGAGGAGGAGGGGAGCGAGAGGAGGGGTGGAGCGGAGCGGAGGAGGGGACGGCGGCGGGCGGAGGGGCTGAGGGTGGATGATGACGAAGCAGCGCTGTTGAAGCTGCGCTTGAAGTTGAGTGGACGAGGGGGAGGGGAGGCCGCTGCCACCGAACCGCTCGCCGCCGGCCGGTTCCTCCGCCACGGTGGAGCCGCGATGACCGAAGCGGACCGGCCGGCGGAGCGGAGGGGAGCGGAGCGGACCGAAGAGAGAGGATCGCGGAGATCCGGACTGTCCCGCTGCACACACCGGAGTTGACTGGGTGCGCCAAGCGAAGGGGTAATCGCGCGTGACGGCGGCGTGTCACATCGGTTAAAAACCGAAAATCGACTTAACTTCAACCGCAGAACTGAGTTTCGTTCCGCAAAGAGTGGGACCGAAGTGAGGCTGCGAGGCCAAGATCGAAAAAAAAGACCAAAAACACGCAGGTTCCGGTTCCCTCGCAATCGGGGCACCTGCCATGCCATGGCAGCAATTGCCATCATGGCACCGCAGACTCCCACACACGCGCCACGGTGGAGTGCCATCGCAGCAGGTGCTGGACTGTAGACATCAGCCAGCAAATGGCACCTGGCGCTCCACGTGGATCACGACGGTCTTTTTTCTCCACACGCACCAGAAGCCACCGCGTGCAATCACCGATGGCAGTAGCGGTCGTAATCGCACTGGCCACACTGGCCAGCGCTCACGCGCGCGCTCTCTCTCCCCACAGGGATCCCCACGAATCCTTTGACGCGCATGGCTCGACACGGCGCCGTGCCAGCATGTCGGTCGACTTGTATTCACCCAGTTGCACTTCTTCCTCTTCTTCATCCGAATGGTTTGACGACTCCAAGTTCGAGCCTCCAACTCACGTTGACCGTGACGTTCACAGTGCCAGTTGCGCCCTGTGCGCGGGTCAGTCAACACGCCCTGTGGGAATCAACAGCATGCGAGACAACGCCAACCCACAGCAGGTTCTGCTGCATTGCAGTCCCGCATGGAGAACTTCAGGCTCACACCCCATCACCTCTGCGGAACTTCAAGTGAGCTTTCGCTTCTTGGGTACACAGCCGCACGCGATGGCTAGCCTCTGCACACCGTCATCACATCTGCCGCGCGCTGCAACGGATGACCGCGTGCGTGTGGCACACGCCGCGCAGTCATTCCACCGGCGCAAGTTTGCTTGGTCTCCGACCTCGATCCAGAACCCTCCACACGGCACCAGCCCACCCACGCACAGCAGCACGCCTAGGTGCCCAGACGGGCGACCCGATTCCATGAGGTGGAGGGTATTGGCACAGGTCTCCAGCAGCTAAGAGAATATGAACCCCCCTTTCCAGAGAAGGTGGTGTCCGCTCTCGTGGCTCAGTGATTGCTAGGACTCCGAGCTACCATGTTCCGAGTCGGAGGGGTGATGCTGCAACACCAATCTCCTTCCACAATCAGCATACAGCAGGCCAGATGAGTCCATCATTCAGCAGCGCATACATAATGAGTGCTGTCAACACGCAGACAACACGAACATGTACGTCTTGGAGGTCTCCTAAATAGATACGGGCGTGCGCCGCGGTGAAGCTTGTTTGGCACGTGGTGCTCCATGAATGTCCGTTCGCTGCCGCGAAGATATCAAACAGAGCCAGCTTGCCTGGCGAGGCTTGGTGGGAGACGATCCCAGCATTCCCAGTTTTGTTTGTGACTTGCCGGCCGCACCGTTTTGCCTCAGCTTTGGAGCGCAATGCATACGTCATGACAACGTGGGTGATATAGGAACGAACCCTCCCTTTCTGAAGATGTAGCCATATCCTGTCTCCGCTGAATTGGCCCACGCGTGTCGGCGTCAGGACCGCGACGAAGGACGAAGGGAACGGGCCTTCAACAAAGCGGCGACTGAACAACACGCAGCCGCGGGTCTTTCCGTATTGTCCGTGGTTCGCAACACGCCGTCCCTCGTGCCACGCCACGAGTCGTGGGGCTCACGAGGCTTCGAGGCACGGAACAGATCGACTGGTCCTTGAAGTCGAACGGCCTCTGTTTGGTTCTGGTTTCTGTGTGGGAGTGCCCCCAATTATTGGGGCCGTGTTTCACGCCATACAGACTTGAAGTACAAAACCAATCTGGGCCAGCCCGGAGAATGAGACATGGCGATGAACTGCTTCCCACGACCGATCACGATCTGTGCCACCACTAGCGTTGCCTTCCTTCATTGTGTTCTCCTGCAGTAGCGCGAGCAGTTGACATTGATACGAGACGGAGCCGCAAACAGCAAGACCTGTTGCCCTCCACTCTCCAACTTCCCTCCGACGGGTCCCGCGCCCACAATGGACGTCATCATCATCGCGTTGTGCGCCGTGCTGGTCTTCACGCCGTGCGTCATGACGCTCTGCAGCAGACACAGCGGTTTTCGCCGCAAACTCACGCACGCGGACTGCTCCCGCCCATGGCTCATCTGTTGCGATCGTCTCCGCGGTCGCGATTGTGTTGATCGAATGGAACAAGGCGACGGTCCGCTGAACGCGACTTTCGATAGTATGCAGACAGCTCGTGCGCAACAACAATCCAGCGCGAACAGCCTAGACCTGACAGCCTGGCGCGCGGACGTGGCCCGCCGCGCGTCGCTCACGGATCACCTGGGGCTCATCAAGACCAAGACGCAAGGGACAGAGGCAGACCCGGCCGCACTGATCGTGGCGCCCGGACTGCATGGCGCAAGCGCGCCGGCACCCGCCCAAGACACTCGAACGGATCGCGAGGAAGCGCAGCGTCGGGGCGACCCATCGACGCTCTAGCGACAGACGTCGGGGCTGTATCATCTGTGGGTGAAAAATCCGGCGGTCGTGAGACGAGATACATATCATCGACGGGCTTTATGGTGGCTTCACTTGCGGCATCGAGCGTCTAAATCCAGCGAGTTGCGACCGAATTGTGGGCTCACGTGAGTCATGCTCTGGATGAACAGGCATCTCACGTGGTCCCCGAGGGATCCAATTGCGCGCACCTGCCTGGAAAATCCACGCGGATCCACTCTCGTCAACCACACATCCCACGAAGCCGGCGAAACGGGATGGGCCAGAATTCCTCATATCCCGTATTTAGACAATTACATACAAACATCAAGATAAGATGTCCCTTATGATCCCGTGTAGAGGAATGGAAACCCGTCTGTGACATGGTAATACCTGGTGGATCTTCAACCACGACCTGGCTCCCTTCCTCTTCCTCTTCGACCAAAGAACCCACACTGCCCGCCACTCTTGCGCTGTGAGTTGGCTCGGAGGTCACGAAGAGCTATTAGTCGCCCGTGGAGGGCGGACATCGGCGGCGAGTCGCCCGGATGTGATAACAGAGGAACATTCCCCCACAGCCCAGCAAGCCGTCGTTTCGCTAGCGCTCTAACACGAGATGGGCGAATGGAGCGTCGAGATGTCGACTGCGGCCAAGTACCTCGCCGTCGCCGTGCTCGGGCTGCTGGTGCTGTCGCCATGCATCGCGATCGTGTGGAAGGGCACGAACATGCGGCGTGGGCTCTGGCGCGCTGGCTGCTGGCGATGGGTGATCTGCTGTGATCGCATCTACGGCGAGCGCGTGAGCCGCGCCGACCTGCTCGAGCGCGGCCACGGCGCGCAGACCGTCGAGGCGTACTACCAGCTCATGTTTGCCGAGCGAGAGCGTGCCTCTCCAGCGCTTCGGCTCGCGACATGGCGCGAGAACCTGCGCCGCCACGCGAACCCCGGGCTGTCCACACGGCTGCAGCAGCTCCAGATGAAAGACCTCCAGATGAAGCGCGACGAGCCGATCGTGTTGCCGCAACACGTTGCAGACGTGGATGGTGCAAGGGCCGAGAAACAACGTGCCATGGACAACCCAGCGACCGTCGCTTTGCCAGAGGCGCCGTCCGAATCCCAATGCGAGTTGCGCGACGACGCAGGCGAGCCAGACGTGTACGAAACCACGGCAGCGGAGGCGCGCGTGTGATGTGATCGTCTGGGTGCCACCTCCACTTAGTATTTATGCAGCCAGTCGCTCGCCAGCATCTCGAGAAACCAGCTAAGAGCGAAAATTACGGTAGCCGATATTCTAAAATTTCGATAACCAAATAACACAGAGCTTGTGTACTCATACAAGATAAATACGTATGTACTGAATCAACGCGAGCACGGATCTTTCGCCTCGTCTGTGTCCTTTTGTCCCTCGTATCCCTCGTATGAAGCCATCACTTCATCACGTCCCGAATGTCCCGAAAACAAGAGCGCCGGTCGCCTCGTCTGACGAGCTCACACATCGCATGGAGAAGACGCCACCTCCTTCTGCAGTTCAGGAGCAGAGCACCGACGGGCACCGCACCGCCCAGCTCTCAGTCCCAATCCTTCCGCCTTCAACGAACGCGATCTGGTTATACTCGTACCTCGTCCCCTCGCCGAAGCAAACCCCAGCCGCGACACCTTCCAGCCATGGCCATGGACGACCCGCCGAGTCTCGTGCAGTGCCTGCTCTTCGGCGCGCTGGCGCTGCTCGCGCTGCTGCCGCTCGTGTCGCTGGTCTGCCGGTCCACTGCGCTGCGCGAGTGCGCGGCCGAGTGGGGCTGCTGGCGTTGCGTGGGTTGCTGTGACAGGCTCTTTGGGAATGCGGTGACCACTGCCAGCGACCGGAGCGACCTCGAGTCAGGCAACCGGAGCGACGAGCCGCGCACAATCGCCGAGTACTATCGAATGCTCTACGCTCCCCGGCACATGATGCACCACCACCACCCGTGCCTGGCACTTGGCCTCACGACATGGCGTGAGGACGTCCGCCACTACGTCGCGGTGCGCGACGTGTTTGACATGAAGCTCCAGCAAATCCAAATCCACGACCACGCCATGGAGCGAGCGGACTCGTCGGTATCACCCCAAGCCACTGCCGACGTGGAGCTCACACGGCTGGATCAACCGCGCGGCCGCGACACGATGCTATGCGGCGACGACGAAGAAGAAGAGAAGAACAGCGAGGCCTGACGGGCACCCCCCGCTGTGGAGCGGGGGAGAGGAAAACCGCAGTAGTGGATAGACCCGTCTATGGTATCAATGTAGTAGCTCATGCGGTGAGAATAACCTTCAAGTACACTCGCGCGTACAGGGCTCTCCATGTAAGCGGCCATGATGTCTGGCCCGCGCCCCCGCATCGACGAACAGCGCTCGAACCAAACACCCGTAAAGGCCGGGAACCCGTCCACCGCACGTGAGCCGGCCGTGACGGGCTCGCATCTCCGTCGGTGGGTGGGAAGCGAGCGAAGGGGAGAAGAAGGGATGGGATGGCAGCGCCCCACGCATTCAGCCAGCGCCACCATCACCGGCCGACGGTCCGTCCGCAGCGCGCGCCCCGCATATCCGAACGGCGCTGTATACCGCGAGTCTGCTTGGGTTAGTCGGTATACTCACGCGCGTGTTCGTACGGATACGGACGGACGAGTTGAAGTGCCGAGTGTTGAACGGACGGGCCCACTGGCCAATCCCCGGGTTCCCCGATGGGCCAGAAACGGGCCGACGTGTCTCACCGGGTCGTCCCGAGTGTCCCTCGTTGTAGACTGCTATACAAATACCTAGTATAATATCCCGAATGTCCCGAATGGAAGCCCCTCGGACTCACGTCGGTCCCGGCGTTGTTCGATATGGCCCGGCGCTGTGCGACGCGTCCTGGCGTCAGCGGCAAGTGAAGTGAGAGACAGAGCCGGCCAACTTGGGGTGGTTGCACCTGCCTGCCAGGGCGGTGGCTCTCCTCAGCGCCCCGGGGGCCCCGCGGAGGAGGCTGTCCGGATAACGTATTATGCGGACGCTTCCTGCCGCCCCTCCTCAGGGGATTCCCCCGTGTGGGCCTCGTCCTCTCTCCTCCTTCTCCTCTAGGGGGCCGGGCGGTGGGTGCGAGTCAACCGGAGGGCGACGCGGACACGGAGGACGGCGCCTACCACATTCTCGCATTCTCCTCAAGCCTCTCAAGCCCCACCAAGCGTCGCCCAGCAAGCAAGCGTCTCCCCCCGCACCCAGCAGCAAACAATGAACCAAGGCTTTGTGGACACGACCGGGACCCCCGCGCCGAAGAGCGTCGACCAAGGCGACCACGAGGTCGAGTACACCATGTTCGTGGTGCTCGCGCTGCTGCTCGTGATGCCGTGCCTCGTGTACTGCTGGAAGGTGGGCGGGCTCCGCGAGGCATGCTGCCGCCGTCGCTGCGGTCGCTCCAAGGGAGGTCCTCTAGAGCACGGCCAGGACGACTTTGTCAACAACATGGAGCGCGCGGTCGGCGTGGGCGCATTCGTGGGCCACCCGGGCGGCCCACACTACCGCCTCATGAGCCACGCGCAGCTGCTCTTTGTCCACGGCCATGGAGTCGACGGCACTGTGCCGGGCCAGGCCACCGGCACCACGAACGCCCCTCGCATGCCCAGGAGCGACTCGTTCGCGGCCAAGCTCGACCAGACCGCGGTTGTCCACAACACCATCCTGTGCGAGCCAAGCGTGCCACTCGCGAGCTTCACGACCACTCGCGCACAGGAACCGACGATCAAGTCTACGAACGAGCAAGCGTAGCCTGTCGGGCACACCGCCCTCTAGAGTGGCGGTGTGCGAGACCGAAAGGAGGGGCGATGGAACAGCAGTGTTCGCACTTTGTTTAAGCGATAAGAAATAAGCCCGTTTTCGTGTGACGATGTCTCTGGGTGTCTTGCACTCCATGCTGAGGCTGGCTGGCACTCCAACCGTGCGTCCTTCCTCGTTCCAATCATTCTTTTCACTCATAGAGTCGCATAGGTGTCGTTTGTTGTGCTAGCTAGGCCTCCTCACTTGCTATGACGACTCAACTCTGGCCGTCACTCGCACATCCACAGGCCCTCGGACGCCCATCGTTGCCGAGGCGCGGTACGCGAACGCTAACGGGTCCCGAACGCACCGCAACTCGTACCGACTCAGCAGCACCGCGAGCGTGATCTTCATTTCCATCAACGCAAACTTCATGCCCAGGCACGTCCGCGGTCCCGCGAGAAACACCGGAAATTTGAACGGCGACACTTGAATAAGCTTGCCAGTGCTGGCATCGATCCAGCGGTCCGGATTATAGCTTTCAGCGTCGGCTCCCCAAACGCTCGTCATGCGCGCCATCGCATAATTGGAGAAGACGACACGCGTGCCGGCTTTAATAAACGTACCGTCGACCATCGTGGTGTCCTGGGTGGACGTGCGACTAGTGACGGCGATCACGGGGTTCAGGCGGAGACTCTCTCGGATCGCGGCTTCGAGAAACACAAGGTCTTGAATGTCGTCCATCGTAGGAATGTGTTTGGTGGTTCTCATCGTTGGGAGTATCGTGTCGAGTTCGTTACGGACACGCTCCAGTACTGAAGGGTACCGATTCATCATGATCAGGAACCACGCCATGCTCTGCGACGTCGTGTCTCGACCAGCAGCGATGAAGTTGAGCGCCATGTCCCGGATCAGCGCTGGATTGGGAACGCCATCGCTGCCTTCATGAGACAACGACTCGGGCGGTGCCTTGTCGAGAAACAGCCCAATAAGATCCCGACGATCGTTCTTCGAGTTTCCGTTCTGACGATCCTCGATCGAGCGGCTGATGATCTCGTTGACCATGCCGTTGATCACCGCCATGTCGATCTTGAGCTGTCTCTCGACGCCAATATTGAGACGCTTCTTGAGCTGCCAGAGTTTCATTGGCTGCTGGAAGCGATACAGCAGGGCCAGCGAGCTGCGTTCGAACGCATCGAGGAACTGCTGGTTGTCGCGTCCGCGCAGCCCGCCCGCATCGACACCGAAACCAATCTTGGTAAACACATCCATCGTGAACAGGTCGAGAAGCCGCTTGATCTCGATAGTGTTGTCCCCTGCTGCTTCCTTGGCTGCGATGTCATCGAGCCGATCGCACAAGACGGCGCAATAGCTGCGCACCGCGTCTTCCATGGACTCGCGCATCATGTGCAACGAGAACAAGTGGCTCGCGGTCTTGCGCTGGTGCGACCACAGCTCGCCGTCGGCAACAAATATGCCTTCACCCAAGATATCGTAGGCCGCACGGGCCGTGAACTCGCCCTTGGCGAACAGCTCGAACTGGGTCTTCAGAATGTCCTCGACGACTGCCGGCGAGCTGAAGACCACGGTCACGGGGCGTCCGAGCAGCTGTAGACGCCACGGCTTGTAGCCGTACTCACGCGAGTGTTCCAGAATCCAGTCGTACACGCGCACGCCGTGCTTGAGCATGAGTTGCAGCGTCACGACGAGCGTGCCACCCCGCGGCGTCGGCAGGTGACGCACGGCGCGCTCCTGTGCGCTAGGCAGGTGCAAGTAGACGATCCCCCCGAGCAGCAGCGCCAGCGTCGCGCTGCCGAAACCCATAGGCGCCATCATGATGGACCCCGCTTCCGTGATGTCGATGGCGTTGCGTTTTCATCATGCTTGTGGTCAGCGCAGTTCTGTTGAGGGATGGAGCTTTCTTCACCTTCTATTGTTCGATTTTTTAGGAGTGCATGTTGATTGGTGAGAAATGGAGAAAGTCCGCGGATATCACACGTCGCAGATTCTGCAGATGGGTTTGGAGGTGGGTGAGAAAGCGATCCGGAAGCTGGCGCATGGACTTCCAGGCGTCCAAGCAGCAGCTCACCACTCGGCGCGGACAGGTGGCTCTCACACGTGGCGTGGCTTCCCCACGCCGTCACTGGCGGCGGGCGGCAGGCTCCATGCGGACACCAGTGAGCAGCATGGGTCTCACCACCTGGCCGATCCTATCGCTTCCTACAGGTTAGATCTGATATATTCTGACATACGTTCATAAATTCATACCATGCATTGTGAAATACTTATTGAATGATACAGGTGAGAGAGGTAAAGGTCGCGAAGAGGCACCAGATCCAGACGCAGCCCCGCTGTTTCTTTCCGTTCTCTCTCCCATCCGAGCTAGTGTGCCCAGACGATAGCGCACTGGCGCTCCCTATTCCACGCGACGCTCCAGCAGCTCCGTCGGTCGTGTGCGACCGAATTGGTCGTCTCACTCTCCGATTTCTGACCTGCCTGTGCCGCCTCGAGTCCAATGTCGCGCCGCTCGCTCCTCTCGCTCCTGCTCGTCGCGTGTACGCTCTTCGCACTCACGGTCTCTGCGACGACGACCGCGGCTACGGCTGCCAGCGATGAAGACCCGGTTGCCGTCGTGGAGGCGCAGCTCGCGGCCGTGCCGCCGGTGACGGCCGAGTGCGCGCCCAGTGCGGCTCTGCTCTGGCTCGACCGCGTCGGCGAGATCTTCTCGCGCATCGCGTCCGGAGGGCTGCCGGCGCTGCCCCCATCGGCAGCCGACGCCGTGAAGACACTCAGCTCCCAGGTGCTCGTGAGTGCGACGCTCAGCGTGGACGCGCGCGTGCTGGCCAAGTCGGCCGAGCTGCTGCCGTCGCTCTGGGCCGCCGGCTTCTTCTACTCGACGCCCGAGACCTGGAAGCCCGTGCTCTCGACCGTGACGACACCCCTGGCAGCGCTCTGCAAGCCCTCAGAGAGCGGCTACCAGTCCCTCGTGAACGCCACAGCGCTGATCGTGCGCTTCACCAAGGACAACATCTTCGTGGACGGCATCGACCACGGCAACGCCATCCCGAACGCCACGAACAAGGGCTTTCTGCGTTGGCTCGCGCAGCTTGTCGTCAGTGCGTCCAAGAGCGAGAGCTTCGCGCTGACCGAGGCGCAGCTGCGCGCCTACATGAACACGCTACCGTCCAAACGCGACGGCATGGACACGAGCGTTGCGTTCCCCGTGTACGTCAACACCGCCAAGTACAAGGCCTCGGACGCCGCGGCGCTGCGCCGCTTCCTCGCCAAGCCGACGCAGCAGGCGACACAGTGAACGTAAAAGACCCAGACTCTATAGACGTTGTGTGACACAGCGATCAGAAGCAAAATGAAAACGTGTCGTTGTTTTGTGTATCGGTGGTGTCTATCTCTACGTAATTTGTTCCTACCGTGCGCCACGAGGCCGCGGACGTGGCCGTGGGGCAGAGCAGGCGGAGAGAAAGAGTGCGCCTAGTTGCCGAGGGCGTGCGCGCGGGTTGAGTTGTAGTAGACGTCAAAGTGGAACTCGCTGTGGCAGAACGGGAACGCCGGGTCCGTGTCCAGCACCGGGTCCGGGTTGAAGAGGTTCTTGCCGGTCTTGATGGTCACGTAGGTGCCAATGACGAGGCAAACCACGAGGATGAGCGAGCCGACGACGCGCTCCCACAAGGCCACCTGCGGCCAGAGCTTCTTGAAGTAGAACACGATCGGCAGGATGATGCAGCTGAACGACATGGTCGAGGCGCCCATGAAGTCGGTCAGGTCCAGAAAGTGGTCCTTGAGCGCGATCGAGCACGCCGTCATGATCGCAATCACCGCGAGCCGCAGCGGAATGTACTTGAAGGCCTGGCCGTCGTAGTTGCGCGCCTCCTCAACCTCGTCGGCGTGGTCGCGCTCGACGTCGGCCATCGAGACAACCGAGCCCTTGGACGCGCGCGGCTTGGTGGCGAGCTCTTCACCCGCAGCGGAGGGCGTCGCCGTCACCACGTAATGCGGCGCCTCGACGTCGCCGTCGACAGCGCGCTCGGGCTTGTGCATGCCCAGCAGCATGCGCTCAAAGATGAAGAACGCCGGGTGGAGGATGACCGAGAACGCGATCGTGATGTGGAGCTGCATAAACAGGTAGGCGAGCACGACCATGCCCTTGTCGGGCGCGAAACCGAGCTTGGTGAGCCCCGTGAGCGCGTTCGGGTAGATCGTGAAGAGCAGGTTGCCCGAGATCTGGCAGCCCACAGCCGAGTAGCCCGTGCCAGCGAGCACGAGGAAGAGCACGGACGCGAACGTGAGCGTCACGCCGATCACGCGCGGCATGCGCTCGGGCTGTGAGTGCTGGCGCTGCAGCGCCGGGATGACCACGGCGGCGCCGTAGGCGAGGCAAAAGTTGCCGAACGTCGTGGCGACCTGTTCGAACGAGATGGCCGGCGTGGGCACCGACGGGTGGCCGTCCATACCGTGGAGCAGCACGCCGAGCGCGATCACATCGGCGATGATCGTGCCGAGGCAGCCGGCGAACGCCGCCCCCGCGCTCTCCTTGAGCGTCGGGATGAGGCTCACGGGCAGCAGGCTGAGTGCCATGAGGATGATCCACGTCGTGTCGGCGAGCGCGTCCGGGAATAGCGACGGCAGAATGGTGCCGCCGAGCACGAGGTACGCGCACGGCATGAGCAGGATCACGCCCATCTGCGCGACGATCACGATCCAGCGGCCGCTCTTGCCCAGCACCCACTCGCCCAGGTCGCCGTACGTGCGCACGGATTTGGGCGCCGCGAGCATGGTCTTGGAGCACAGGATCGCGGCGTAGATGTTGGCGAACGCCATGAACACGATGCCGACGGTCGCGAGCACCGGACCGGCACGCGAAAAGTTGGCGGGCATGCCTAGCGTGCCGATGCCGTAGACGACGCAGAAGAGGTTGAACGATGCCTTGGCGTCTTCGAGCGTGAACCACCAGCCGCCGGCCATGATGAACTTGAGTTACGGGACGGCTTGAGGGACTTGAGCGACTTGGACGCGTAGAGGCAAATGCCGGAATGAAAGACTGACAGAATGGAATCGATCCGCGGCGAGTGCGGGCTGCCGGACTGGGCAGCCTCCTCCATTCCAGGGTCTCGGCAGCAGCGCAGCCAGCCACGCGCGCGCGTGTCTGGGTAAACACGGCCTGCACCTCGTGGGTTACTCGATCCCCCTGGCGGTCCAGCGTGGCCGTCCTCGCGCCTTGCGTTGCCCGTGTCTGTCAGGGATGCCAGCGAGAGCCGGAGTTCGTCGACGGCACAGGACAAAGATCGCCCATGGCCAGTCCAGCGACGCGTGCTCATAAGCGGACACTGCGACGCGCCATTGGCGGAGATCCTGTCTGCGACAGAACCCGATGCGGGCGCAGAGCCCGGCCAGTGGAACGTGCGACCAGCCAGATCACTCTCGTGGCTGGCTGCAGACTTTCGAGTGCGTGGACGATGTCAGGTATCCACGCGGTGACGATGGGCACAGCAAAGCCGTCTCCGTTGCTGGGCAAAGCGATGCTAAATACCCGGTACCTAGTATAACACGGCGCGAGGACGCTGAACGGGAGCGGCGTCTCGTTTCTTAAGTATGCACTCGTGCACTGGTCACCGGCATTCCGCTCCATCGCCCACGCGTGGGATCGTCACATTTCGTGTCAGATCACGCGCGCCATGGAGACCTAAGGTCTCAGACCTTCGCCCGTGAACCGCTGGAGCACAAGTCGGCAGGTGTTGCTTACAGGTGAGACCGACCCGAACGGGCGTGATCGCCTCCGTCTCGTGATTGGCCGATGGCGTCCGACGTGGCGCACGCGTGGCCAATCGTCGCCGTGACACAGCTGCGACTGACGAATGAGTTCGCGCGGAGGGACGTCACTGGCTCGTCGCATGCCGCATGTGACGGGGAAGATACATGCGCGGAAAGGAGATGGACGAAACGCGAGTCCACGATTCAGTCCGCACCCATGAAGCGACACAGTTCACTGAAGTGTTATCCTTGTGCAGTGTGATCCGCAACAGCGTACCAAACACAGGCGACCAGAGCTCGGCGCGCTCGAGTTACAAATGGCAACGAAGCGTCGCAGATGCCTGCGACCCGGCTCCATCAACGCATTGGCAATGCGTTGATGGCAGATGACAATGCGGCATTGCCATTTGCAATCGCTTGTCTTCTGCAGGTTGGCAAGGTTAGGCGCTCGTGGTTGCGGATGCGAAGACTTGCGGTTCGTCCCACTTATCTGGAAGTGGCCCCTCGCCGAGCCCGGCGAGCGTGCGGAGCCGCGAGAACATCACCAGCAGCTGGCGGAACATCTTCCACGTCTCGTGCACGAGTACCACGCGCGCGTTGACTAGCGCTTCTTTGGTTTCATCGGTTAGGAGCTGTGCCACAGAGCCACCGTGCACGCTCCGCCTGGAGCCGGCGAGGTCGTTCATGAGTTTCATCGACATGCGACGATTGGCCTGAGTCTCTGGCTTGGGCGGCGGCTTCGTGATCTCTTCGTTCATCTTCTCGAGCCGCTCCAAGAACAACGCGTGGAGAGCCTCCAGCTGGGCGACGTCCTGGCTGGATATTGTATCCGCAGATATGGAGGAGCTTAGGTATAACACCTCCCGTTGGACGGCTCGCCCACCGTTTAGTGGTGCACGTCGAGTCACTGCCTCTGCTTGAATGTCGTTGTTCCTGCCAAGTCGTCGAAGTTCTTCTAGCAGCAGACGACAAGGCTCATCGTACGCACGCCACGTTTCAGCAAGAAACTTTGCCTTCTCGTCAACGGCGGGATTTAGCTTAAACGGGATCTGCGACGCGTTCTCAAGACGGCGTAGCTCCACTAGCGTTTCTCGTGCCAGCAACGGGAAGCACGCTGCCGCGAGCCTGTCACTCATGTGGTCATCAACGCGGAGGTGGTGACTGGATGAGGCTGTTGGCTTACGTACGACCGTCGGCGCTGGCTTAGACGCGTACCCACTTTGTTGTTCTGAGTTGTCGCGTGGGGTTTCTTCAACTTGACGCCTCTCCGTGAGACACATGCGTCGGAAGACACCGCATAGGTCGTCATTGCTGAACGTAATTCCAGCCTTCTGGAGCATCGATGCGATCGAATCGAGGGGCAGCGAGGGACCGAATAGCGCGACCTCATCTTCCATCGAGCAGCAGATCACCCGCAGCTCATTCATTCGATGTTGAATATACCGTTTCCATTCATGGAGAGCAAAAACAAGGAACCCGTCGGCAGCCATGAATTGCTTTGGCGTCAGGTCGGCGTCGCTGCGTAACGCAAAGCTGCCGCTCAGCATCGATGACGGTAAGCTCGCAAGACCTGGAGTTTTCCAAATGGTCATCTGCTCTTCAAGACGCATCTTCATGCGCTGCTTTTGGTCCGTCCCGAGCTTCGAAAAAGCCGCAAACAAAATACCCTCGGCAGTAGTCTGGCTGATGAGATCCTCTTGCTTCGCTACGCTCTCTTCGTCGCTAAGCGTCCCCGGAGGGGGTGACGGCGGTTGGATCACGTGAAACGAATGGAGACCACACCGGAACACAGCTTGCAAGAAGGCCAACGCTTCGTTCTGACCCATCAATCGGTCGTCAGGGGAGGCATCACTCATGCAACACAAATACGAAAACAGAAGCACGAGCTGCTCGTTCTCCCGCACCATTGACCGGCATGTCACAAACACGTCGTGGAGTAGTCGCTCCGCCTCGCTACGTGTCCCAAACCGCTCCACAAAGCTATCGTACAGCAGTTCAACGATCATCGGCTTGGGTGCGAGACCGATTCCTCCGTTCACATCGCGTGTAAGGCGGAGTCGCGCACTTCCACCGCTCTGCAGGAGCACGCTGCTGACGGTGCTCAGCTCCAGAAGCAAAGTTTGTGCGTTATCTGCGCGCAAAGATCGCCGGAGAACATCGCAGATCACGAACCGCATCCACTTCAGTGGTCGATCTGCCTTTCGAGTATTGAGCTTGCCGCGCATGTTCGAGTACGACGGGTGGAACAGAGGCCGCATGACGAGCGGAGCGCCTGAGTCTCGCTGCAAATGCTTGCGGAACAAACCTTGGACCCTCTTGACAGAGAGATTTTGGCGCACGGTGTCGATAAGTTGTTCAACCCTGTGGGGGACAAAGTGAAGTGTTAGACTGGGAGCCAGGCAGCGTATGATCATGCATGAAGCAACATACGTCGTTTTGTCGCCCACACGAACACAGTCAAGGAGTGCCTGAATTGCTTTCTCGAAGCAAAAAATGCTCTTGGAACTTAAAATGCTACCGGTAGCGTCCTTCTTTGCAAGGTTGCACATGAGTAGCGCATCAAGAAGTCGATGGAATGTTGTGAGGAGGTGTACTCCGTCTGATAGTGCCCCGCCTCCTGAGCTACCTCCGTTTTCGTCCAATAGCGAGCTTGAGAGTTCGAACATGAGTGTATCGGCGAGACTTCGAGTCCACACTGGAAGTTCTGCAGTCATTGTTTCTAGCTGCTTATGCATGAGCGTGAAGTACTTGTCGATGAGGAACGCGGCGCGCGAACTGGTAGATAAAACAGCATGGGACGGAGCACGTGAATCATGATGACCATTTTCAGCGCGTAGTCGAGCAATCGATGCCACTGGGTTCTCCAGCCGCATACACGAAGAGAAGAACTGTGCGTACTCAGCTGCCTCTAGGAAGGAGTCGAAACTGACGGACCCGTTTCCTCGCATGAAGGCCGTGCGGAATAGCGTCGCGATCATGAACGACGGGATCTCATCGTTGAGCGTCCGGATCATGATGCGAAACTGTTCCATGTCCATGGTTGGAGCTATGCTTCCACTGATAGACGACCGACCGCCGAAGGAAGCCATAAGCGAAGACACGGATGACGCAGTCTGGAACATCAATCGAATAGCCGCGCGACGGTGCGCTTGCTCTTCTTTATACTCCATCATCATGAGCTCGATCCACAAATTGGCATCCACAAACTGCAACGGCTGTGAGTCCGATTTATCGTCGCTGTGCACCCGCTTGACCTCACTCGCCCCACCGTCAGATCCTGTGTTTGCCGCGGTGAGGTAAATCACCGGTCTTTCGTGCTCCGGAAGATTAGTCACAGCAAATGCGAGCAGCTTTTTGTCAAGAGCTTCTCTTTCCGACTCGGTGGCTTTGCTGAGAACAATACTTGTCGCGAGAGACGCATGGTACGGTGAAATCCAAATCGTTTTTGGTACTCGCGGAGCGGAATGAATGGCCTTCATTAGGTCGGACGAACTTTGACGAGCACCAAATTCCTTGTCATATCGCGCACTGAATTCCTCGTAACTGACATACTCGCGGAACGGACCCCAATTGATCTTCCCGCTAAGCAACACGTCGAGGACGCGGTAGCAGTAAAGCATAAACACTTGTTCATCTTCCCCGTACTTCTCATCGAGTAGAGAGAGGAACAGCTTTGCCTCTAAGTATCCCTCTTGAACGAGTGCCTTGACGCCATAGTATAGGCACCACCTATCTTCATCCGCTTGCATCTGTTTCTGTTCTTCGGTTCGTTCTTTGTTTGCCCCACCGAGAGCTGTCCTTCGTCCAGCTCGATCTTTCCCTCCGTCGAGCTCTTCATCCACAAACGGATCGTCGTCACCGGCTTGAGCCGACTTCTCTTCCCGAAGAGACTTCCATGGCGAGAACCAAGAATATACGAACTCAGGCATTCGGATCCGCAATGGAAACGCACCACCGCTTCGCTTGGACATAGCGTCATCGAGTTGTTTGGCGAACAAAATCGATCGCATACAGCTCAGTGTCCACGATACCTCGCGTTGGGGCCGTCTTCCTCGCAGATTTGGCAACAGGATTCGAAAGTACATACACTGTACTTTCTTCTTGCGAGGCTCGAGTAGACCGCCTACATCAAGATCGTCGATTTGTTCACTTTTCACCGCATTAGGGGGCTCTGCTGAAAGTCCGCCGACTTGAGACATGCTTCGTAAACTCTCCTTACAGCGAACGCACACTGCTGCTGACCCCACGCGGCGCGCCGGAGCAGTTGGCCTCCTTGATTGCGAACTGCCACTCTCGGCATCTCGGTATTCTTCCTCCTCTTCTTCATCAGCTGCTTTCTCGGCTTCAAGCCTTCTCAGCTCGTCTTCCTGGGCCGCTCGTAGCTCTTGCGCTGCGATCAATTCGCTTTGTTGCTCCATAAGATTCGCAATGATCTCGTCTTTCGAAGCGACGATCGGTTCGAAATTGGATATTTTCTCTTTCAGCCCGTTGTTCTCACTGGTGACAGCATCTCTCTGCTCTTGTAGTTGCTGGTTGAGCAAGACCAGCGGTCGAAGCCGCTCAACTTCTTCTTTGCAGGCTTCGAACTTTTTCTCCAACTTGATGTAGTTCTCCCGCAACTCGACTGCCTTGACCTTATCCGTATCCTCCCGCATTTGTCGGAAGATGGTGTTGAGCGTTTTCATCGTGTCGCCCATTTTCGTCATCTGGTCCTTGGATTCTGCCACTTTGCGCTCCATTTCTTCTCGACGGGTCTCAAAGCCCACGCTTAGCCGCTGAATCTCCGCCTCGTACTGCGCCTTCATCTGTTGCGTATCAAGCGCATGAGTTTCACTTGCCAACCGCAGTTCTTCTCGTGTCTGATGTAGCTCATCGAGAGCTACAGCAAGCTCTTTGGTGCTCGCACTGTACAGCCGCTCCAGCTTGAAAAACGATTTTGCATAGCGTTCACGTGTCTTCCGCAATAACGTGCCTTGCTCCAAAAAGGACTTGGTCAACATCGCCTCGATCTCGCCGAGTACCACATCGGACCACTTTTGTTCGAAGAGAGTCCTTGCAAGGCTCTTCTGGTCATCGGTCAGCCCGTCCTTACTGGAGGCATCTTCTCCAGTGAGCGTTCCACTGGCTGCTTTGACGGGTAGCCGCTCGGTCACATATCGCTGTGCAATTTTGGCTTGGATTGTCAGCACGTCTCGCTCGATTGTAGCCAGTTGCTGGTTGCTGGACGCAGTCATGTCCGAGCGCGCCAACTTCTGCACGAACTGTATCGCAATGTCGAAGCACTTTTCGAGGTCCAGCACATCCACACGCCGCGATGGTCGCTCCACATTCGTGAGACTGTTGGCGCCGCCACTGCTCGCGTTCGCGCTCACGCCGCTGCAACTCTTTGAGCGTTCCTCTGCACCAGGAAGAAACTGCCACGTCTTGTTGTGTTTGCTCTGTACTGCATGAAAGCAGCTCTCCGAGAGTTTCTCGATCGTGTAGAAGTGCGACACGGTGTCCTCCAGAGGCAGCTGAGACGACGACGCGGTCCCACTTTGGTTACCAGTTCGGCTCGTCTTCAGGTGGTCCATGCGAGGCAGATTCTTCTTCCTTGATGACCGCAAAGGTGTTGCTTCTTTTTCATCACTTTCGACTGACGACGCCCGGAACAGCGATGTCATGTGCAAGGGTTCGTTGCCCTTCTGGTCGAGGAGAAACTTGCGCACGTCAAACTCGCTGGTTGAAGGAGCAGCACTAGCGTCCGTAGGATGTCGCTGAGTGGGCGCGACTCGCACAGGTTCTAGCTGATTTGCTCGCGATGATGAGCTGCGCGCTGCGTTGAGGTCGAATAGCGAGGATCCCATACTCGTGAATGGCCGCCGTTGTTGCGCCACTGCGTCCAGACCATGCCTCGTTCGTTCTCCACCTAACGCTGTAGCTGGTACGCGCCGTGTCTCTGGCGTCCATGACGCTTCCTCTGCAGCATTGGTCATTGTGACTTGAATGAACGGTAGCTGGGTAGTGCGGAAGCTCTTCGTCCCAACGTGTTGGGGTTGACTCCTGATGCTATCAGGTCCTTTGTAACGTATGTGTACCTATATGTAGCGGCGAACGAGAGAAGGGTGAGCAGTTATATAGGAAGCTAGTGGGAAACTGACCCACCGATTCCTAAATCCCAAAATAAAACAATCTGACGTATTGAAAAGCGTGCTTCGTTGATAGTGCTGGTAGGCTAGACCGGCCACAGTATCCACAATCCTGTTGAGAGTGTAAGTGACCTTCGGCCTCGTCCGCTTCGCCTTCGATTTAGACTTCCGAGTCGATCAAAATCCACTTGATACGACGGAAGCACTTGCGCACGATCTCTTCGAGCAGGCCATAACGTCCACTGTACATCAGAATGTTGTGCATGAGGCGAAGGCGGTCTCCAACGTGGCGGAGGCGCTTCTTGATGAGGTCGAGCTGGAAAGTGCCGAGGCCCACAGGAATGAGGTTGTCAACGATCGTACGGAACACGTAGCCATCGAGCGGGTCATCGAGATCCACACGGAGGCGAAGCTCAGCCGGCGCATCCTGTCCAAGAGCATCAAGCTTTTCGTGATAACTCTTGAGCAGCGCCGAGACAATTTCCCAGCACGCGTCCTGTCCTTCGAGTGGCGCAAGCTTGACTGCGTTCGTGAGTTCGGGGTGAAACTTCTCACGTCCAACGACACGAAGAAGCATGTTGAACAGCGCCAGCTGGTGGGCAATGACATCACCCGGTTTGTGGTGGAACTCCTTGTAGATCGCCTCGGTGATCCAGAAGATGCCGAGCGCCTCAGCACAATCATCACGGCATTCCCAGATTAGCTTTGCGACCGACTTATCCACGTTCAGCTTGTAGTCCGGTGTGAGCAGACCCATGTGCGACATCCACTTCACAGACTGAGCGAGGTACGACGGCTTCTCCTCGCTGCCGTCACTCTCGATCGTCATGTACTCGTGCAGAGGGTGCGACACGATGCGGTTGATAGTGTCGGTATCCGGGTGAGGCGTGAGCAACCGCTGAAGCGAGACAGTAGGGTACAGCGACTTGCGTCCGGTCACATCCGGCAGCAAACCACGCATGAGGAACTGGATGCGAGACCAGCTGAGGCCGGCAAACACGAGGTTACCTTGGCGATCGAGACCACGACGACCCGCACGACCGGCCATCTGCTGAACCATGAGCGAGGTCAACGCGCCTTCCGATGTATCTTCGCAGAAGACACAAGTACGGAACGGCATGTTCACGCCGTAAGCCAGCGAATCATCCGAAAAAACGACAGCGAGACGACCAGCTTGGGCAAGGGACTGCACAATGCGCAAGTAACCAGCCGGCAAGTTCTGAGCGTAGATGGCGATACCTCGACGAAGGGAACGCACAAGCGGATGACCGTCGTCAGACTCCTCCGACAACTCGCGGCGAAGCTGCCAGCGAATTTCCTTAAACTCGGTGGCAGACAGGCGGTATCCCACCGGGGTGAGGACGAAATCCGGGTGAGGAGCGTAGATATCCGGCGGGGGTCGCTCCTCGAATGCCTGGGTCTCACGTGCCTCGTCTTCCTTGTCCTTCGACTTTACCTTGGCTTCACGCTTCTTCATGTTAGCCTGGTTCTTTTCCCACTCAGCATACTCAGCCTCAACCTTCTCACGGAACAGTGGGTATCTTGCGACTTCAGCAGCCTCCACAGACGTCAACAGCTTGTTAAAGAGCTGACGACAACGGACAGAGTCGAGCTGGAACGCAATGGCGGGTGTCAGACTCTTCTGCACCAAGGGCTGCACGAGCGCGTACACATCGACCGAGTTGCCATTGGCGTCGTGGCCATCCGTCACATCAAGCAGCGTGGTACGAAGAGACTCCGAGGGCGCGAAGAAATCCAGAAGCTCCTGTGTTGCCTTCGGTTCATCCTTCGCCAACGCTTGAAGCCGCTTCTTCACAACGTCTTCATAACGCTTGGACTCCATGAGTGTGATACGGTGACATCTCGTGCCGAGATCCACCTCAGCTCCATCGTCGTCATCGTCGTCATCTTCGTCCTTCGACTTCTTCTTTTTCGAACTACTCTTTTCCTTATCCTTCTTCGACTTCTTGTCCTTCTTGCTGTCCTTCGCGGCGGTTGACACTGGAGCTGCAACCTCATCATCTTTGAGCTGGAAGAACTTATGCGGCGACACCTCCTCAATCTTGTCCTTCGGGTAGTACTTCTCCATCGCCTTCCACAGGGCGAAAGTGTCGCGCGGCGTGAAAGCCAGGTCTCCGCTTTCAAAGCCTTCGTTCACGAGATAGTCGAGCGTGATACCAGCACACGGGTGAAGCACAACCAAATCCTTCTTACCCTTTTCTTCCTCAGACTTGGCCTGCTCTTCGTGCCAAATCATGCGCTGCAAGTTGATGAAACGACCCTTGTACTCAAGCAAGTGCACTGGGCGAGGGTGGTGAAGCTTCCACCAGCTTAGGAGCTTTTCAGCGTTGCCGATAGTCGCTGACAGCGCCAAGAACGGGCAGTTGACGGCCTTCACAATGCGCTCAAGGGCATCACCTTCGGCACCGTTCAAGTCGTGGACTTCATCGTACACCGCGTACTCAAAGTCGTAGCCGAGGTCAATCAGCGCGGACTCCACGGCGCGCGGGGTACCCACCGCGACCTTGAATTCATCGGGCAGGAACACTGTGCCTTCCGTGATCAGCGCGACCGTGCCCTTGACCATGGCCTGGAAAAGCGCAGCAACCTGCCACGCGAGCGGATCCGTCGGGACGATGAACAGCACCTTGCCGCCGACCACCGAGACGTACGACGACAGCACGGTCTTGCCGCTACTGGTGGGCGCGCACACGATGACCGAGTGCTTGTTGTCGATGTGGCCCAGCACGGTGCGCTGCCAGTCGTCGAGGATGAACTTGTTCATGTGGTGCATGTTGAGCGGCGGCAGGCGGTCCGACATCTCGGTGAGCTGGAACTCGATGAGGTCGCGATTCTCGAGGTAAGCGTGGACGAGCTTGGTGTACTTGCGGTACTTCTTGTGGACGGCGTTGAGCTCTTCACGGAGCTTGTCGTCCTCCTCCTGCTCGGCCTTGCGCTGCTTCTCGGGCTTCTTGCGGCCGTCGGCGCCCTTCTCGCTGCGCGGCGGCACGAGCTGCGCGCGCTGGATCTCCCAGAGCGTGTCCACGGCGTCCGTGAACTCCTTCTTCTTCCAGCACTCCTTGAGGATCTCGTAGAGCTGTTTGAGGCGGCCCGTGGGCGTCGTCATCTTCATGCTGATGAGGTTGGTCGACTTTTTCACGTTCGAGAGCTTCTCCTCGTCCACTTTGCTCTGCTTCTCGAGCTTGTCCTTGGCCAGCTGCAGGCGGATGAGGTCCGCCTTCTTGAGCTTGGGGCCCGCGCCGCCGGCCGCGTCCTTGTCCTTGCCGTGGGCCTTCTTGCCGCCCTTCTTGGCGTCCTTGGCGTCCTCCTCGGCCGGCGCGGCCTCGCTGCTCTTGGCGGCCTCCGCGTCCTTCTCCTCGGGCCACAGGTTCCGCGGGTTGAACGGGTTCGTCGGCGCCAGGTCCCGCAGGATCACGGGCATGCGGTCGGGCCATACTTTGTTCCAGTTGACGTCGCGCAGGTCCTCCTTCATGGACGACATGCTTTCCTTTCCTGTTGCCGTTCGGGCGCTTCTTCGGGGCTGGGATACCAAAGGGAAAGTTGGTGGCAACCGAAAAAAAATCCAACGAGTTGGATTGTTGGGGCGTGCGTGGGCGGGGCGCGCAGGGCCAACGGAAGAGAAACCAGCGGTACAATACGGAACACTTGGGGGGGGGGGGGAGGGGGGGGGGGGGCCGATCCCAACTTCACGCGTCCCCAACGTTCCGTGTGGGAGCGGGAAGGGAGGCCAACGAGGGACGGGATCGAAGTCGAGACATGATTGGTGGATATTGGGTGATCCGTATGATTGGACAAAATCGAGGAGATCCGAATTGACCAAGAGCGCAGCAAGGGAATAAGAAGCCGAGTATGGTGGTGGTCGCGCTCCGCGTGGCGGCGCGGCGCCTCGCAGCGCGTGTGCGTCTAACCGACCGGTCGGTGCTGAACTACCCTAGCGCGGTGTCGTCTCCGCAGGCGGCGCGGCGGTTTGCGTCGTCCTTTGGGAGCGGCGGCTCGTCCACGAACGTGGACGACCTGCTGAAGCGCGACTTCCGCCGCTGGCTAGGTAAGGAGGCGCGGATCCTGGCCGCGCTGGTGGTGGTGGGCGTCACAGGTGTGCACTTCTACCAGGTACGCACGGCGCCGTGGATTATTATGGGGTTGAAGACAAGCTGCTGACAAAGTTGGTCGCCATGTAGAACCGCGAGAGCGCACCGGCGCGACAGGTCGCAACCTTACTTGACAAGGCGCGGGAGAACGCGCAAAAGGTGAGGGCGAACTGGACAACGAATCCGTTCCACTCTTTCGCCTCTTCAATGCAGCATCTCATGTATCATTCTAGGAGGACCGCGAGGCGGCCTTGCAGAACTGCTTGAAGGCGTACGCAATCACCAAGTCGACCAATGCGCAGGGTACGAAGAGCCGTAACACTAGCACACTGGCGGGCGAGCACGCGGTGGTGACATTTGGGTGGTTTGTGTAGATCGCCACTTGTTTGAGATGGCTTTCCTGGTCGCAGCTCAGTTCGAGACGCTGAAGAAGGTTAGCCAGGCGACCAAGTATTACCATGAGGCACTGGGGAGTGTGCCTTATGTTCGGGACGCTACGGAGCGAATCATGAGCCGGATTGTCGTGCTCGATCGTATTGCGCAGTGTTACCAAGACCAGTACGTGAACTGTGCGACCCATGCTGGTCAACACGCCTGTGTGAGTAGGGACTTATGAAACTTTGTGGAGCAGAGGTGAACAACGTGCGGCGGAAAATTACTACCGGCAAGCCATCGAGACTTACGACAAAACGCGTCGTCAGCCAGACGCGTCTGCTTCCGCCCTGGAACAGCAAATCGATCGGGACATCGCGGCCGTGCTGTTCAATTACGGCCAACAGCTGATGCACCTCCAGCGCTGGGACGAAGCAAAGCGCGTTCTCAGCCGCGCGCAGACTGCTGCCAGAGCCGCAAACGTGGATGAAGACGACAAAGGCCGCATCGACCGACTGATGGCCATGCTTCAACAGGCGAGTGTGGATTAATCTCAAGACGAACCAGACGAGGACCGCGTCGACTAGAAAGGTACGCAATCAAATGAGTTTGTTTGTTTCTTGTGTTTTGGTTTGTGTTTGTTTGCTTGTTTGAGTCGGCTATCGGGGTACATAGGAACGTGCATCTCGACGGGTTCAAAAGCTGTACAGTGGCTGCGGCGTGCGGCAGGCTGTGAGCTCGACTGGGTCACTGTGGCGTCGTGGGGTTGGAGAGCTTACTTGCACGTCTTCCACGTGAGGTAGTAGCGGAAGCCCGTCTGCACGGTCGTATCAACCGAGTCGATCGCGATCTGGACGTCCTCGCTCGCGCCGAGTGCCGGCTTGTAGGCCGTGACGGCGCTGTTGACGCGGAAGTTCGTGGACGCGCCACACGGCGACCAGACGATCGCGGCCACGGGGATCTCGTTGGTGATGAAGAGGTCCTTGGACGTGCCAGGGTTGTACTTCTGTGTGACGACAGGACCGCGCTGGCCGGCGAAGTAGTACTCGGCATCGAACTGTGCGTACGTGCCGTTCTTGTTCGGCACGAAGACGTTGCCACGGTAGTCGACGCGGAAGATGCCAAGCGAGACTCCCTGGTCCACGTCCACCGGGACAGCGAGGTTGCACGACTTGCGGTCGCGCTGGACCTCGCTTGTGGTGGCCGCGTTGTAAGCGGAGAAGAGCACCGAGACCGACTGGCCATCACTGGACGGGATAATGGCGACCGTGTCCTTGGGGCAGCCCGAGCCGAGGAATGTGGGCGTGCCGAACTTGAAGACGGGCTTGGTCTCGCGCGGCATAGTCAGAGCCGACGTCGAGGTGGCCATAGCGGCGACAGTGAGCGCGACGATTGACTTGAAGACCATGGTGGGTGGGTGAGAAGACTTGTTTGCTTGCAGAGGAAGTTGAGGAATGAGTGGGCTGGAGGCCGGCCTCCAAGTCAAGACGCCGAAGCTACGTCAAGGAAGGGGTGGGCTCACTTGTTTGCATCCATCGGCGTGGAATGATTCCCCGGAGGCGGTGCGGTCGTGCCTTACAAGAGCGTGTGGTCACCCGCCCTTTTTCAAGCACCGAGTCTCTGAAGCCACGGATCCCAGTGTCCATGACGAGGAGTGCCTGCCGAGTTCCATGCGTCGGCTGCAATTGCATGAAGCAGCATGCACTCACTAGCGTCCAGAGTCCAGACAGAGCGGGTCTTTGTCGTCTACGCAGGGTTTCGATTCGCTTCCCGCGATGTGGTCAGTGGCCGCGTCTGATCCGAGCACGCTCGTCGTGGTGTGTTTTATCCATCGCCCGACCTCGATGGCTTGCACAAGTTGGTGTTGTGAAGTGGGACGCGGAACAGACACACGCGTCCTCTCCACGAGGTGGGTGGAAGAGTCCTGCCCCATATTTGTGCAAGTTGCACTGCAACGGTGTACGAACTGCAATTTGCACCCACAGCATCAACAGTGGGCCCGTGTATCCAGGGCTGTCCCCAGCTTCGACCGTCGGCGGGAAGACAGTCGGGAAGATCGCGGGAAACGCGACGGTAGGACACGCGACAGGTCGGCCAGACATTCCCACATGGAGATGGACGCGCGGGAAGCGGCAGGAGGGCGCCCAGTCACTGTGACAGAGTCAAGCCGAACATGGAGGGAGAGCTCCCCGCGCCGCGCAGCTCAGACATCACGACGACGGCCAACGCGCTGAACCCTCGCAGCCGCTCGCGAATTATCGCTCGTTCTGGTCGCGCGGATTGGCCAACGCTCTGGCCCCAGTGATGTCTGAGAACGGCTCGGATTCAGTAGAGACACGGCGATTTCGAAGGGCGATGCTTCTGTCACGCGCACATTGTCGATCCCCCGTGTCCCGGGGTCGAGGGCAACTCCCCACGCTGATTGCTTGTGCATTGATCAGTCACACGAGCGTGGCGAATGTTAATCACTCGACAACTTCCCTCCCGGCCCACACCTCCCAGACTTTTTACCACCCCACCCACCATGGTTTCCACCTCGGTCCTTCTCTCGGCGTTGCTTGCGGCCGTCGCGGCCACGACCGCCTCAGCTGCGAGCGTGCCCTACACGCTCGGCAAGCCCACGTTCTTCGGCTCGGGCTGCCCCAAGGACACGGTCGCTGTCGTCTCCTCCACGGACGGCAAGACCATCTCGGTGCTGTTCTCGGAGTTCGCGTCGTCGACCACGTCGTCGCGCCTGCGCCAGTACAAGTCGTGCAGCCTTGCTGTCCCGCTCGACCTCCAGTCGGTACGTGCTGTTCCATCCCATTTCCCTCGTGTATCAGTCCCCCCGCCAAGTCTGACGCTTCTTTGGTTGACTATCACCTAGGGCTACACAGTTGCCATCTCGCAAGTGGACTACCGCGGCAACGCCTTCGTACCCAACGACGAAGGCTCGCACGCGGATTTCACGGCCGAGTACTTCCTCGCGGCTGACCAAGGACCGCAGTTCACGCGCACATTCGCGCCTGGTTTCAACGGCAATATCGCCGCTTCGGACCCGGCGGCCGTGGTCAATTACTCGCCGTGCGGCGCGTCGACGATCTTGCGCGTGAACGCCAACGTGATCGCGCAGAAGACGGCGGCGGGCAACGGCGATGTGCAGATCGCGATCGACTCGGCTGATACGGTTCTGGGTGGCTTCCGCTACAAGATCGAGTACAAGACGTGCTAAGACGGGTTGATCGACCTCGCATCGTAGGTGCAGTATATCGTCGGCAAGGCAAAGCACGTTGATATACCAGTATGGCTGTTTGCGTCCTCTAAAACGGAGTTGAGGTTGCTTTTGAGCGAGATGTGTGTGAGAACGACCTATTGCAGGCAGCGCGTACAGGGAAGAAGCAGCTGCACTCTTCAATCGCTTACTCCAAGACCTACAAGTCCGAATTGTCGGTGCTTCTGTATTTACTACTCTAGTACTGGGGAGAGAGACACATTGACACCACGCTCTTGGGGCTATCGGGTCGATTTTTTGGCGTAGTTACAATGACAACATGCAAAGCCCTGCCCTCACTACTGATGATACACAGTACCCCGGCCACTGACTGCTCCGTTGTGTAGCGCAAGCGATGAGCACGCGGTGGAAAGCGATGAACCAGCCTACTCCACTCTACTTGCACGCCTTCCACGTAAGGTAGTAACGGAAACCGGTCTGCACGGTCGTGTCGAGCGAGTCGATGGCGATCTGCACTTCTTCGCTGGCACCGATCGTCGGCTTGAACGCGGTGACGGCACTGTTGACGCGGAAGTTGGTGGACGCGCCACACGGCGACCAGACAATGGATGCCACTGGGATCTCGTTGGTGATGAAGAGGTCGGAGGCCGTACCGGGCGCGTATTTTTGCGTGACCACGGGGCCGCGCAAGCCGGCAAAGTAATACTCGGCATCGAACTGCGCGTACGTGCCGTTCTTGTTCGGCACGAAGACGTTGCCGCGGTAGTCGACGCGGAAGATACCGATCGACACGCCCTGGTCCACATCCACGTTGACCGCCAGGTTGCACGACTTGCGGTCGCGGCTCAGATCCGTGGTCGTGGCGGCGCTGTACGCCGAGAAGAGCACAGAGAACGACTGGCCGTCGGTGGCGGGAATAACAGCGACCGTGTCCTTGGGGCATCCCGAGCCGAGGAACGTGGGCGTACCAAACTTGAACACAGGCTTGCCTGGCGCTTCAGTGCGGACGGGTACGAAGAGCTGCGCGGAGACAGTTGTGGAGGCCACGACGGCGGCGAAGAGCAGTGCGAGCGTCTTGAAAGTCATGGTTGGGGGCGAAGTGGAGAGTGGGGGAATGGCTTGGGACCTTGAGCTCAAATTGAGGAGTGAGGGAGCCGTTGGACGTATTCGGTCAGTCTCCCGCAGAGGCGCAAGAAGCCCACGTACGCGTGCCCGTCACAGAGGTCTTGGTATTCGAGCGAGAGAACGACCACAGCCACAGATAACAGCAGAGGCGAGATCGCTCCAACACCCTCCTTGGAATCTGCTCCGGGCTCCGGAGTCCACCCCGCGACAACGGTGCTAGAGCCTCCCACCCAGGCACGTCGAGCAAGAACCAATACCGTCGTGGATGTGTTTCACCCACAACGCCAATTTCTCCTTCAACGAGGGGGCCATGCCCATTCGAAACACGTTGCTAGCGCCGCCTATCGTCAGCGTCACCCATGTGGCATCAGCATCCCTGCTTTGCAACCGCCAGCGCGCGGAACGCCCTAGGCTGTCATCCCCTGGTTGTCCCACTCGCCCAGCGATTGTGGCACATGCGTTCAGAGGATTCTGATCGCTAAAGCACAGTGGCCAGCAAGGGTTTCCCTCAGGTCCTGCACGATGCCACGGCTCATCAGGGTGTCATCCGCGACCGGCCACCATCGTTCTCGATCGTTGCATCCATAGGACTCCCCCAAAAGAGATTTTTCCCGCTCCCCGAGGAAAATTTGTGCATCGTGACGCACGGATCCAGCGCAGCAAGCAGTCTCATCTTGAAGTTGCGCGAGATGGGTGCAACAGTACACGACGCCGAATATTGCACACGAGACAGGGCTGCGGGACACCAAAAGAACGGGGGATGGGCGCACGGGGCACGCCGGGAAACGAACGAAAGATCGGGGAGAAAGGCAACCGGCCTGGAACAGGAGCATTCCTCCCCCCTCCCCCTGTCTCCTCTCGGTGCCGACACGGGGCACTGAAGCCCATCCAGCAAGGCTGCTGCAACCCTAGCACCCTGCTCAGCCAAATCTCGATAGGCTCCTCTCAGCTGCTCCCACGGAGGCGAGCGAGCGAGAGGGAGAGATAGCGCCCGACTCGACAAATCGCGATTCTTCAAGACAAATCGCTTCCCGCGGATCCCCCAGAAGGATTCACGACGCTGTGTATCCGAGAACGTCCATCCGGATTGCTCGTCCCAGAAACGCCATAGTCAGATACCAACGTACAGACTCCTATCCCTTCGAGGCCGATAGTGCAAATTTGCATCAGATTTACGGTACATTAGTGTCGATCTGCGGGAGAGCGGGACGATCTGCTGGACGAACTATCCGTGAGAGGAGCTGGCAGATGCAACTGTACCACTCGTGCAATATTTGACCCGGTCTGGCGCGTGAAGGACGATGTGGGCTGGCGGATTTCTCGTCCCAGGACCAGTTTCGCGTGCTCCCGCTTGCCGACCACAGTGGGAGGCGAGGTCGGGAGGCGGAGCGTGTCTAGCGCTTGCTTTTTTCAGACCAGATGTGCGTCGGTACGTATCATGACTTGCGTGCGTCGCCGTGGGCCTTCCCGCGAGACGCACTGGCGGCCTGAAGCCCGTTGGACGTTTTGAGCAAGAGCTAAGCATCCCAGCTGCGTTCCGATCGACCCCTCGCGGTCCCACGTCGAAGGCATAGATAAACTAGAAGCCACACTGGCCATCGATGGATCACGTTGCCCTGAGGGTCAACGAAGTTCTTGACGCACTTTGAATCATTCGACAACTTGCGATACCCCAACTCCACGCCACAACTACCTACCGACATGGTCTTGTTTGCTCGCCTTCCGTTCGTGGCTGCCGTCGCGGTTGCCGCTGCGTCGACCTGCCACGCGCTGGACACACCGGTCCAGTCCGGCGGCAAGCTCCCCTACACGCTGGGCAAGCCCACGTTCTTCGGCTCGGGCTGTCCGCTCGGCACGGCCGACGCTGTCCTGTCTTCGGACGGCAAGACCATCTCGGTACTCTTCTCCGAGTTCGCGTCCAAGACCACGCCGACGCGCCTGCGCCAGTACAAGTCGTGCAGCCTTGCTGTCCCGCTCGACGTCCAGCCGGTACGTCACAAACTTTGCCTTCTTCGCCTGGACCTTGGCCTTGTACTTACATTCTGTCACACTGCATGTAGGGCTACACGGTTGCAATCACCCAGGTCGACTACCGCGGCAACGCGTTCGTGCCCAATGACGAGGGCTCTCACGCTGACTTCTCGGCGGAATACTTCCTCGTGGCCGACCAGGGCCCGCAGTTCACGCGCACGTACGAGCCTGGCTTCAACGGCGACATCTTTGTGTCCGACCCGGCCGCGTTCGTCAAGTTCTCTCCGTGCGGCGCGTCCACGATCTTGCGTGTGAACGCCAACGTGATCGCGCAGAAGACTGCAGCGGGAAACGGCGACGTGCAGATCGCGATCGACACGGCCGACAGCGTGCTTGGCGGCTTCCGCTACCAGCTCACGTACGCGACCTGCTAGACGCAGTCTGGAGCATGAGAACCGTTTTGTAGTCGTGGACTCCAGGCCCGTGGTGTGGTGTAGACACAGTCATGGGCTTGTGTATATTGCATGTGTAGTGAGCGAAACGAACTTTGAATGCTGGTGGCACCCACGTGCACTGTCTGTCACACTGTACCCATTACTATCACGCACGGCTGGTGAGATTGAAGCCACTACTGTACATGTACTGTATCGCTCACCATCCATTTCACCGTTGTCTCCTCCTTTTCGTAACGGAGCACGGAACCGCTTCGTCGGCTCACTGGAACGGCGCACAAGGTTCAGCGCCACCAGGCATTCCATCCGATTACAACGGGAACATAACCGAGAACGACGTGGGCATTGAGAAGAAAACGCAAGAGAAGCCAAGTCTGAAAGCGACCTTCGGTCCTACAGATAGACAGTGTCCTACACGGTACCCAGGCCACGAGTGGCTCCTGGTGCTCGAAACACTCACTTGCACTGCTTCCAGGTGAGGTAGTAGCGGAAGCCCGTCTGCACGGTCGTATCCACCGAGTCGATCGCAATCTGGACGTCTTCGCTCGCGCCGAGCGCCGGCTTGTAGGCCGTGATAGCGCTGTTGACGCGGAAGTTGGTGGACGCGCCGCACGGCGACCAGACGATCGCGGCCACAGGGATCTCGTTGGTGATGAAGAGATCCTTGGAGGTGCCGGGGTTGTACTTCTCGGCGATGACCGGTCCGCGCTGACCAGCGAAGTAGTACTCGGCGTCGAACTGCGCGTATGTTCCGTTCTTCTTGGGCACGAAGACGTTGCCGCGGTAGTCAACGCGGAAGATACCGAGTGACACACCAGCCTGGACATCCACGGGAACGGCCAGGTTGCACGACTTGCGGTCGCGCTGCAGCGACGCGGTGGTGGCCGCGTTGTAAGCGGAGAAGAGCACCGAGACCGACTGGCCGTCGGTGGACGGGATGATGGCGACCGTGTCCTTGGGGCAGCCCGAGCCGAGGAACGTGGGCGAACCCAGCTTGAACACGGGCTTGGGCGGCGCGGTTGTCGCCAGCAACGTTGGCGTAGCAGCCGAGACGGTGCCAACACTGGCGGCGACGAGGAGAGCGACGATAGACTTGAGCACCATGGTGAGGGCAGGAGGGGTGAGGAGGTGGGTTGGGAGGGTGGGGAGGTTGTGGGCTTGCGGTTGAAAAGCAGAATGAGGGAGACAGCAGAGACGAGGGCACTCGCGCCGGTCGACTCTTCGAGCAGCCAGGATACGAGCCCCAGGACCACCACCCACAGACACTGAGAGCAAGCTGCCGCTCTTAGCGTTGGTACGAGGGCCTATGCGACCGGCATTCTACAAGAAGGCCGCCTGTCGGACTAGGGTTGGAAAGAGCTGAGCTCCTGTTCCCACATGCACAGCTCCTTCGATTTCTCTTGGGGTGTTCCACCTTCTTTGTGAGATCCGGCCGTGGGACGTTCGATGGGGAAGCGGACCGGTGCACTTCAAGTTGTATCGACGATCCCAGAGACGGGAGAAGGGTCCGCGTTCTAGAAAAGCAGCTGCGGGCTCTGCAGACTCCTGCAAAATTCCTAAGTGGGATAGTGTATCCAACCTCGGTTGGAGGTGTGCTGTCGGCCACCTGTGAGAGATGCCTCCCAGATCCAGGGGAAGTGCCAGTGCCAGGTGAGGAGTCAATCGTCGCACAGACTCATAATCCACACTCGGACGGCCATTTGAGGCAAACCGAGAAGGCTAGACGCATCTACCCACAACGCGAATTTTCTGTGCCTATCTCGACGCGCCGTCTCGACAAAGCCCGGTGGCATATCGAAACTCGCATCCACGTTGAAGTTGCCGGCTCAACGGTGCAGGAACGGTTCTCGATGCGCCTGATGGACACGAGACGAGACTGCGGGACACTGGCAGAACCGAGGATGGGCGACGGGAAGCACGCGAAGCTTCACAAAAGAGCCGAAGAGATGGGATGCACACTGTTTGGGTACAGCACGGCATCATACGAGTCCCGTCAGAAAGATCGAAGCATCGCATCTCCCAGTGGATCGTGCTGTGCCTGATGACAGTGATGGGATGGTCGTCTGTCATGATGACGATGGCCCGAGCAACGTTTTGAGCGAAAGCTGTCGCGCAGCCGCGCGGTTGCGTGTCGAGCAGAGCGAGCAATTGAATCTACAGGATGCCCAGCGCGCGAGGATTGCGCCGATCGGATACGGGCGTCAGCCAGGATAGGTGTGGGCCATGATCGGCCGGATTACGGACCGGTCTTCCCGACCGATCGCTTCCCGTGGATCCTCTTAATCGTCCCTCACTGGCGCTGTCCGCTTCCCAAGTTGGTTTGGCGCACGGACGCGCTCCATGGTTGTCGCGCCGACCGCAGATCTCGTGGAGTGCCTGGTCAGACAGTGGGCTCAAGCGGTGCTGCCTGCTGGGAGTCCTGCAACGTCTCGGGGCGTAGCGAAACGTGACAACCATGGGCGGCACGACACTCGACAGCGAGCCCTCTGGGTCGGAAATCTGTTAGGTTCGGAGGTCACTGGTCAGACAGTTGAACGTGAGCTGGAGGATCGGAAGCGCGAGACGCTGATCATGAATCGACGAGAAAAGATGGGCAACCAGATTGCTTGCCATCACGACGAGCTATCCGGAGGAACGTCTTGGCAGTCAAGGGCGACACGCTGGTCGTTCTGAACAACCGCAAGCTTCCACGCATTTCCCACCGAGTGCGCCTGTTAATCATTCCTCAACTTGCGCTCCACACCACACCGCTCCACTCTTCCTCAAGTCTTCACCATGGTCACCGCCACTCGTTTCGCGCTGCTGCTTTCGGCTGCCGTCGTCGCTGTCGCGCAGGCGACGGCCCAGGCTGGTCTCCCCTACACGCTCGGCAAGCCCACCTTCTTCGGCTCGGGCTGCCCCAAGGACACGGTTGCCGTCGTCTCGTCATCGGACGGCAAGACCATCTCCGTGCTATACTCGCAGTTCGCGTCGTCGACCACGTCGTCGCGCTTGCGCGAGTACAAGTCGTGCAGCCTTGCTGTCCCTCTCGATGTCAAGCCGGTGAGTAACTCACCTTGAGAGGGTCTTCTTGACTTCCATCTTGTCTGAATCTCACGTACGTCAATTGTTACAGGGTTACACGGTCGCTATCTCGCAAGTGGACTACCGCGGCAACGCCTTCGTGCCCAACGACGCCGGCTCGCACGCGGATTTCACGGCCGAGTACTTCCTCGCGGCCGACCAAGGCCCGCAGTTCACACGCACGTTTGCTCCTGGTTTCAACGGCAACATCTTCGCGTCCGACCCGGCCGCTGTGGTCAAGTACTCGCCGTGTGGCGCGTCGACGATCCTCCGTGTGAACGCCAACGTGATTGCGCAGAAGACGGCGGCGGGCAACGGCGATGTTCAGATCGCGATCGATTCGGGCGATAGCAAGCTCGGCGGTTTCCGCTACCAGCTTGAGTACAAGACGTGCTAAGCAGCTGGTTATCCATGCGCTCCATTGACGGCGGAAAAGGTTCTTGACGTTGTCGGGAAGACGTACGAGAGCCTGCACACATTGCGTTCCGTATATCCCGAATAAATGTTGTTCTTTCCTTTTATTATTAAGCCACATATTGTGTGGAGTTGTGTGTGCGTGTGTGTCGAGGTGGACATGCTCGATTACATGCCAAGCTGGCGATTCCAAAACGTTCAAGAATGCGCCCGCTTCAGTCAGGTCGAGTGTAGCCATGTTTGTATGTGAGACTGTAGGCATGTTACTAATAGTGACTGGCCAACAACGTTACCGTGGTTTGCCGATGAACTAGCAACTCGGCGCCGAAGAAAAAGCAACTCGGCGCCGAAATTGCATTTGGCTGGGTGTCGTTTCTGTGTATGAACCACTAAACCTAGTCCTAACGACCGCTAATAGCCAATCATAATCAACTTTAGTTGGCCGATATGGGATGAATGGCTTGTTTCTATCCATTTTGCTACGTAAAAACGCAAATTCATTCCATCGGCCATTCACTTGAGCTGAGTGTGGCGTGGAGTTGCCATTTTATCGGCGCCGAGTTGCTTTATTTGTGGCGCCGAGTTGCTAGTTCATCGGTAAACCACGGTACCGGTTTGCTAACCGGTTATCGGTTTTGGCAACTGGTGGCGCCTGGCATCTTCAGCCCCCTCGCAAGCGAGCTTCAAGGGCAGCCCAACGGATCCCCATTGGCTCGCGTCCGCTGCTGCCTGGTAAAGCAGCGACGTGCCCTTCGCCGTCGGCACCGCACTTCCTGCTCTCCAGAGGAATCATGATGGTAAGACCTCGCTCACGCATCGGGATGTGGCCTTGTCGTTTGGACTCGTGTCTCACGTTCTCTAACTGTTGGTCTCAGAACCGTTTGCGCATGCTCCGCGGCTCGACGCGGCCCGTGGCGTTGGCCGCGGCCGGTGCCGTCGGTGCGCTGTGCGGTAGCAGCGTGTGGTCCCACGAGGAGGCGCGCGCCGATGCGAAGCCGTCCGCCATGGACGCACCGACCCCGCTCGTGACCAAGGGCAAGGGCAACGCGTGGTACCCTAACACGACGACCAAGCACTGGCACTTTTACAAGGGCAAGATGAACCCGAACTCGGCCAAGTCGCTCAAACTCTTCAAGTGCGCGGACACGCCAATCGCCGACGAGATCGCACGCTACCTCGGCGTCGACCTGAACAAGATGCAAGGTGCGTACTGTCGGCGCTGCGTGTTCTGCATTTGTGCGATGTAGCCATCCGAACCAGCCAGTGTGCTGACTTCCCGACGTGTGTGTGTACAGTGCGTAACTTTGCGGACGGCGAGACCAGCGTGACAGTGGACGAAGGCGTGCGCGGCCAGCGCGTGTACATCGTGTGCTCAACCACGACCGTTGACCGGTGCGTACGCACCTTATCTCTGGTTGTGCTCTCTTGCTTGTGGTTGCTTACGACAGTGATCGTGTGCTTGCCGCCTCAGCCTCATGGAGCTGCTGCTGTCGATCTCGGCGATGCGTCGCTCGTCGGCCAAGAGCATCACGGCTGTGATCCCGTTCTACGGCTACGCTCGTCAGGATCGTATGCATAAGGGCCGCGAGCCCATCGCTGCAGCCGACGTGGCGCGCATGCTTGAGGTCATGGGCGTGGACCACGTCGTGACCGTCGACCTCCACAGCGCGCAGATCGAGGGCTTCTTCAAGCCCGAGATCCCCGTGGACAACCTTCAGGCGTATCCTGTGGGGGCCGTCTACTTTTCGGAGATGCACCTCCAGAACCCGCTCGTCATCGCGCCGCACTCCGCTGCAGTGCATCGCGCCGTGCAGTTCCGCGACATCCTCTCGCGTACAATCGACGAGTTTGTGCCGCTGGCATTCGTCGTGCGCAAGCACCGCCTCGACAACAAGCTCCCGGGCGAGCTCGTGGGCAACGTCGAGGGCAAGGACTGCATCATCGTCGACAACCTCGTGGACACGGGCTCCACCATCATCAAGACCGCGCAGGTGCTCAAGCGCTCGGGCGCCAAGAGCGTCTCGGCATTCTGCGTGCACGGCCGCTTCTCCGGAGACGTACGTGGAGGATCCTCGTGGTCAAATGATACTCAAGTTGCTGACGTGCGTACTTTTATGTTTGTTGGTTTCGCAGGCCGCGCAGCAGCTGCAGGATTGCGAGGAGCTGGACCAGCTGGTCACGACCAACACGATCCCCATCGACGCGCTCGACCGCGAGGCGACGCCCAAGATCGTGACGCTCTCGGTCGCGCCCTTCATCGCCGAGGTCATCTCGTGTATCCACACCAAGGGCTCCATTATCCAGATCTCCAAGACGAAATAAATATACGGCCTACGTCGTCATCGTGTCTGCGATTGGCCAATATTTTACCAATGTGCCAATATCAACCAATCACTTTCATTTGTAGCTCTTCGCACATCGACAGTTCTTGTGTGTTTGGGACAAACTCGGAGGAAAAGGGACCCGGAAGGAGGCATCACCATGGACGGCGAGAAGGCGACCAAGGCGACCGCGGAGCTCGAGTTTATCGACGTTGAGGCGGGCGCTGGCGGCGCGCAAAGCGGCTCCGCGGCGAATGGGAAGTCCGCGGCGGCCGCGCGATCGAAAAAGGAGGACGCCGAGGCGCTGTACGTGGAAACGAAACGTCGATTTTTGGTAGACATGGCGAGATCCCTCATCTTACGCTTGCTCTGTGTGTGCGCAGCCTGTCGTCGATGCGCCAGACCGTGACGAACGCCAAGCACCCCGTGGCGGCGTTCTTCCACATCTTCTTCAAGGCGCTCGCGCTCTTCGTGTACATGTTTGGGAGCATTCTCTTCGACAGCTACGTGTTCATCTTCGTGCTGTGCATCCTGCTGCTGGCGTTTGACTTTTGGACGGTCAAGAATGTCTCGGGGCGTCTGCTTGTGGGCCTGCGCTGGTGGAACAAGATCAATGAGGACGGATCGAACGAGTGGGTGTTCGAGTCGCACGAGGACCTCACGGAGATCGACCCATTGGACTCGAAGGTCTTCTGGACCGGACTCTACGTCACACCAGCCGTGTGGGTCTTCTTCCTCGTGATCGCAGTGCTCAAGTTCAACGTCCAGTGGGCCGTCATTGTGCTGGTGGCCCTCACGCTGAGCAGCGCCAACATTATCGGCTACACAAAATGCAAGAAGGACGCCAAACAGAAGATGCAGTCACTGATGTCGCAGGGCGCTCTCGGCGCTCTCAGCACGTCGGCTGGCTCGACGATCATGTCGACAATCAGCGGATTTGCCATGAGCGCAGCGACCAAGCCGGCGAGCCGACCGAGCACTGCAGTCACTGTGTAAAGGGCAACAAAAGTATGAGAGGTGGACGACGTGAGTACATACGTAATGAACTTTCATATTTTGCGCCCACGCAAGGTGGATGAGAAAAAAAACACTCCTCAACAAGAACGTCCTCTTGCCAGGCAATCAGAACGAGCACAGAAGAGATAAAATCCTACGGCGTCCGCCCAGCGCGAAGCGAGGCAAGATGAAAGGGACGCGAGTTTGGGTTCCAACTGGATGGGTTCACTCCGCTTAGTTCTCCGAGCTGGTCGCGATGAGGTCCTTGAGCTGCTCATTCAGTTGTGTGTAGAACTTGTGGTACTCGAAGATGTCGCCCTTACCACGGCGCACTTCCACGAGGTGCAGACTTTCGGCGAGCATGTAGATCTGGATGACAACACCGACGGCGCCCTTGGGCGTCTGCAGCACCGCCTTGACCTTGGAGGCGCTGTCGACGCTGATTTCACAGTTCTGACTCTCGAGGTAGCTCGTCAGACGCGTCATGATGTTGGCCGCTGGGATCGTGGACGTGAACTGCGTCGATCGCTTAACGCGCTTTTCGTCGTTGCTCTGGAACATGCGGTTGAGGGCCATGCCACCGCACATGTTGATGAGGTCAAACGCGTTCATGACTTTCAGACCGGCCTCGCTCTTGGCCTTCTTCTCCTGGCTCAGGACTTCGTCGTGGTGCTCCTCAATCGCAGCGTCAAGGTCGGCCTGGCTCGGCTTGAGCTTCATCTTTGCGAGCGCGGCCTCTTCTTCGGTCGAAGCCGAGACAGCCGAAGTCGCGGCCGACGAGCTGGTGCTGGGAGCTGATGCCTGACCCTCATCGTTCACGAACCACTCTTCCTTCATGATATCCGCGAGCGTCACACGCGTCGTGGGGTCGGCGACGAGGATCTTGTTGAGCAGCGCCTTGACGCGCGGCGTGAACCAGCTCGGGTACGAGAATTCGGCCTTCTGGATCTTGCGGAAGAGCGCCGACATCGTCGGCTCATCAAACGGCAGGAAGCCCGCGAGCAGCACGTACAGGATGACACCGATAGACCACACATCGGCGGCGCGGCCGTCGTAGCCCTTGTCGGCCAGCACCTCCGGCGCAACGTAGTTGGGCGTGCCGCACGTCGTGTGGAGCAGCGATGCGCGCGAGTTCTCGCCCTCGCCGCCTTCGTAGAGCGCCGAGAGACCGAAGTCCGAGATCTTGAGGTCTCCGTTCTCATCGAGCAGCAAGTTCTCCGGCTTGAGGTCGCGGTGGCAGACGCCGTTCTGGTGGCAGTAGAACACGCCGTCGACCAGCTGGCGGAAGTAGAACCGCGCCGTGTCCTCGCTGAAGCGGCCTTCGCTCACGATCTTGTCGAAGAGCTCGCCACCGGTGATGAGCTCGAGCACGATGAAGATCTATGTATCCATATCATGTCCAGCGGCTTAGTCTCTCTGACGATAGACCAGATTTCGTGAAAATGGATCTTACCTTCGTGCGACTCGCGAGCACCTCGCGCAGCACGACCACGTGCTTGTGGCGCACCATCTTCATGATGGAGATCTCCTTCTTGATCTGCGCGCCCATGTTCTGCTTCTGGATCTTCTCCTTGTCCAGCACCTTGATGGCCACGCGCTCGCCCGTCTCCGTGTTCACGGCATACTTGACCCTACACGACGCGCGTTCATGATCAGGATTCCCAGCCACTAGACCCCTTAATCGCATCCGTAGACCCCACAGCAGGACACGTACTTGCCGAAGGTACCCTCGCCCAGCGTCTTGCCGATCTCGTACTTGCCTGCGGTTCATATTACCCCGGTCAGAGTGTAAGCTTACCACGCGGCGTCGCGAAGCTTCGGCGGCGGTTAGACGCACCAACTTTCTTGACCATTTTCGCGCCACTGGTTCGGCGTCGCTTGCTGCTCCGGGTGTCGGCGGAAGCACTCGCTTCGTGCTGCGGGGTGTCGTCTCGGAGCGTCGTCGTCAAGTGAGCGAGGCCAACGGGCTCGCGCTTCTCGTCTCTCTCTCTGCGTCGGTCGTCGCGGTCTGCGTCACGCCGGACCGTTCTGTGTTTTTTGACTTCCGATAGACCGAAAAAAAGGGGGATGGATATCGAGCCGACGCCTGACGGGGAGGGCGCTCTAATTTGAAGTGTCGCCTTCTTTCCCAGAAAAAGATCAGCAACGTATAGTGACATATATACCCACGAGAATGACACATCGGTATATCAGTAGGTTACGCTTACAGTCGGTAGGTTACGCTGCCACGCACTGCTGCAGCCCGGCTTCCAGCGCGGCGCGGTCGATGTGGAGCCCGATGAACACGACGCGCGAGACGAGCCCGCGCTGCGTCTCGTCGGCGGTCCACTTCTCCTGGGTCGCGTATACCTCAAACAGCTCGTGCACGGCCTGCAGCACGAACTTGTGCGGCTCGCCGGCGATCGCGAGCACGCCCTTGACGCGGAAAAACTTGCTGAGCTTGCCGTCCTCGTCCTGCGCCCAGAGCAGCTCCCCGAGCCAACGCTCGAGCTTGTCCTGGTCCAGCGACGCGCCTGCGACTGTCACAGTCGTGGTCTGCACCCCGCCTGTGTGGACCTGGCCCGGCGCGTGCCCGTGGTCGTCGTGACCATCGTGGTCGTGGTCGTGGTCGTGGGTCTGTTGCGCGAGCAGCTCCTGCTCGACTTGCTGCGCGCGCTGGGTCGTGAACGACTGGATGTTGAGGATCTCGTTCAGGTCCACATTCGCGCGGTGTGTCCAGCGCCAGCTCGCGACACCGTTGACCTCGCGCACGGTCTGCTCGATGGCTTTGCGCTGTTGCTGGCCCTCGGGTTGCGACGCGTCGCTGAGCAGGTCTTGCTTGTTGAGCAGGATGCGGTCGGCGTACGCGAGCTGCGATGCCGCCTCGAGCTGCGTGTCGTGGTGGCTCAGCAGCGCCTTGATCCGCGGCGCGTCCACGAGCGTGACGATACCGTCCAGGAAGATGCGGCCCTCGAGCTCGGCGTCCACCCAGAACATGGACGCCACTTTGCCCGGGTTCGCCATGCCCGTGGTCTCGATGAGGATGTAGTCGAAGCGGTCGCGGCGCTCGAGCAGCCGCTCGAGCGTGTTGAGCAGGTCGTCGCGCACGGAACAGCAGATGCAGCCGTTGCTGAGCTCGTAAAAGTCGTCGAAGACCTGGCCGTTCGCGCCGTCCTTGGCGATGAGGTTCTCCACGCCGATCTCCTCGCCAAACTCGTTCTCGATCACGGCGATGCGCTTGCCGTGGTTCGCCGTGAGGATGTAGTTGAGCAGCGTCGTCTTGCCGGCGCCCAAGAAGCCCGAGATGATCGTCACGGGCACCATCGGGAGCGCCGTCGTCTCGCCATTCTCGTGCTTGGTCTCCGTGGCCACGAGCGGCGGCGCCTCGACCTCCAGCAGCTGCGGAACCTCGTCGTCCGCGTCCATCGTCGTCGTGCTGGGCCTGTTTCGAGAGTTGTCAATGGACTGGGTGAACGCATCTCATGACACAGACGAACGGAAACACCCAAACACCCAAAGTCCCAGATAACCACTCACGTCCTGCAACATGATCCAGTTTTGTAATTTATGTGCACTTGCCGGCTATATACCAACAATGCAGAATATGTATCCAGTCGTGGCTTAGGCCCAAGACTCCGTCTCCTCTAGCAGCGCTCGTACCAACAATGCAGAATATGTATCCAGTCGTGGCTTAGGCCCAAGACTACGTCTCCTGTAGCAGCGCTCGTACTCGACCTGGTAGCGGAAGCCGCCGAGCTTGCTGTCGGCCGTGTCGATCGCAATCTGCACGTCGCCGTTGGCCGCCGCGGTCTTCTGCGCGACGGCGCGCGCGTTCACCCGGAGGACCGTGGACGCGCCGCCGCACGGCGCCCACTTGACCACGGCCGCCGGGTCCGAGGCGACGATGTCGCCGTTAAAGCCAGGTTTGTACTTGCGCGTGAACTTGGGACCTTGGTCACCTGTGAGAAAGTACTCGGTGGTGAAATCGGCGTGCGACCCGACGTCGTTGGGCACGAACGCATTCCCGTGGTAGTCGACTTGGGTGATCGCGACCGTGTAGCCCTAATTGACCATCATGGTGAGCAACATGGAGTCTCAAGGAGGATGACACACAGAATTCAACATACGGGCTTGACGTCCAGCGGGACGGCAAGGTTGCACGCCTTGTACTGGCGCAGGCGCGTGGGCGTGGTCTTGGAAGCAAACTCGGAGAACAACACCGAGATGGTCTTGCTGTCCGAGGACGCCACGACCGCCACCGAGTCCTTCGGGCAGCCCGACCCGAAGAACGTAGGTTTTCCCAACGTGTACGGAAGGTCCGCTGGGGCTTGCTGCGCCGAGGTCACGCCAACGGAGGCCGCAACGGCGAAAAACGCGATGACAGACAGCATCTTGGTGGTGGCGAGAACGGCAATCGAGTGCTTGTGGTGGTTGGCAAGTTGAGAAGTGATTCCCGGGAACAAACGACGGTGTCCACGACAGGAGCGGGCTACCGTGCTTGTACAAGCAGCAGCGCGCACACGGATCCGAGTCTCACGTACACAGCACGGAAACGTTGCTTGAGATAGGAATCCTTCAGATCATTTCGGATTCATCAGTGGGAGACGGTACCACTGCGACGTGCAGCCGCAATATCGTACAAGGTACCGGTATACAGTAGTGTAATCTTTTCGCACGCCGGTCCATGGTGCAGTAGAGTATCGCCCTCCTCGACTGCTGCTGCTGCTGCTATTCGGTCAAAGATTGTGGGTCTGGCGATGATCTGAATGTGCGAAAAGTGATTTCAGGCTCCTATGAGGCACAAGGGTGCTCGGTTGGCGGCAATGAGCCTCGCGCACCCATCCACCAACAAACAATCAAGCCGAGTATGGTGGCCTCTTAGCGGGGCTGCGCGCGGCCCGACAGCGTAACTGGACCGAGCTCGAGGTTGTTGGCGACAGTGCGAAGATCATCCGCCAGCTTCGCGCATATCGAGCCCCCAAGAATCCCGCCTCCGCCGGCTGTATGCTGAGGCCCGGCGGCTCGGAGATGAACTCGACGTTCGTCGCTGGACACATCACGTCCGCACGAACAACCGCATGGCTGACTCTCTCGCTGATCTCGCGATGGATGCGACAGCAAGTCGCAAGTCGCCCATCCAACTACACGCCCAGAGCATGTGGACCTCCATGCACACCTCGGCAACTATATACGTCCCTGGCTGACCTCCTTCCTTGGCCGCCAGGTTGATCTTTCTTAGTATTGTTTCTTCGTTCCCATAGAACTACTAGAGTACATTAATTGCGCTCAATAGACTCGAATTTGATGAATGATGAATGAAAGGGTGCTCGGTTGATATCTTGCAACAACATCCTGTAGGATGCTACGGTCTTAGTCGCGAGACCCAGTGTTTGCCGTGTGTGGTGGACCATAGGAAGCTGGATAGATAGATGGTAGTGCGAAGACGGTTCCCTCTATCGCATACATGGGTGTTTTCTCCGAGCGGTCGTTGAAGTGAGAGGAGATCGAAAGATGTGGCGCCAGTCATGAGCAGAAAAATGCCGTGGGCACCAGCAGTACCACTGATGAGTCCTCGTGAGCCTCAAGATCACAAAGTGGACACCCGTGGCATGCAGCCACGTCGCGTAGGACGCTCCGATCTGTTAGATTGTGCTACTGTGCTCGTTGAGTTCTAGCGTTGCTGAGGAAAGCACAGCGCACCGACGGCGATGGTATGTGCTTCGAACTCAGGCGTCTCAATTATCTCCGGCTGAGAACCAAAGTCATCGATTGACACGCAAGGAAGGCGCCCGTTCAGGTGACATAAGCCGACGACAATGGATCTTGCAGAATGTGAAGAGGACGATTCGGGAAATGAATCGAAGCCTTGGATCCTTCCCAGCACGCTCATTCACAGCCGCACGAGTCTGGCGACCAGGCAGTGGATACGACGACGATTGTGTCCCCGATGCCTCCTCGTGTCTCTGTCGTGATGTTCCCTAGCCAGCGACCACCCTGATGTCCGCCAAATCCTCGATAATGACGCGACCAGGAAGGTCAACAACACCAAGGCACGGACGCGTCCTAAGGTAAGATCGCAAGGGCTAGTTTGTGGGCGCTGCAGGAGGCTACCGACGAGCCTTGTGCGTTCGACAAGCTCGATGAAATCACTCATTCCTCATTTTGAGCCCCACCTCCCAAGCCTTCTCCGCTTCTCTGTCTCCGATGCTTTTCAAGTCGCTCGTCGCTCTCCTGGCCACTGCTGCCACAGTCTCCGCCTCCAGCAACACGACGGTGCTTCTCCTCAAGACCCCCGCGCCCGAGAAACCCGTGTTCACTATCGGCACGCCCACGTTCCTCGGCTCGGGCTGCCCCAAGGACACGGTCGCCATCGTCCCGTCGAGCGACGGCCAGTCGGTCTCCGTGCTCTTCTCGGCGTATAGTGCCGAGACCACTGAAGAGATGCAGCGCGACCGCAAGTCATGCAACCTGGCCGTGCCTGTCGACGTCCAGGCGGGTATCTCCGTCGGCATCTTCCGTGTCGACTACCGTGGCAACGTCTATGTGCCCAACCAGACCGGCACATACGCGCGCTTTGACTCGGAGTACTACTTCGCCGGTATGCGTTGCCCCGTGATCTCGCAGAAGTACCCGGCTGGCACGTCGGAGGACCTCTTCATCACCAACGAAGTCCCGGTCGCGTCGATCGTGTGGTCGCCGTGCGGCGCGTCCACCAACTTCCGCGTCAACAGCGCCATCACGGCGTTCAAGCCGCGTCTTGGCACGGACGATAACGTCCAGATCGCCATCGACTCTGTCGACACGACTGTGGAGGCCGGCTTCCGCTACTACCTTACGTGGAAGCAGTGCAAGTAAATCCGTTGAGGACCACGGTACGCCGTGACACGGTCGCAAACCCTGGCGACGTCCCCAGTCAATGTCGAGGGCTGCATTTTTGCTGTAGAGTCTTCGTGACTAGGGCCGCATCATGCGCTTGAAGACCTCATCGTCTAACAGGAAATCAGAGTCATCTTTTCTTCACTGTATTCGCCCGGGCTCGATGCCTGAGTTCTTTCTACTGTACTAAGCGCGCTGTTGGTGGCAAAGTCGGGTGTGAGATGGAAGCAAAGCCCGCTGGATCCTCTGGGAGGATGCAAGTCACAATCTTACAACGCGGAGCTGGCGGGAGGATCTGTCTTGCACGTCCGGTTCAAGAATCCATGTCGGCGCTTCATCTGCGATTTGCGTTTGCGTGTTTGGCGCTTCTGGGCAGCATTGTCCTGAATCATTAGCAAGGTATTACTACTGTGCAGCGATGGTTGCGTTAGATCGAGGCTCGACAGGCCCGATACTCGATCTTAGAGCTCACAGGTCCACACAGAAGACCTACGAATCACCACTTTCTCGCTGGATTTGTTCACCCAGTTCTCTCGCGACCGCTTGCAGATCGCATCATGTGACGCCCGTTTGTCCATCTCCTTGCAGGAAAATTACAGTACAGGTAGGTAACAGTACAAATAGGTAAATGCAACCGTCGTCACTGCCCTGTAGGCCTGTCGATCTCTCTCACAGAATGGCGGGAAGGATGAGAAGATGCCTGCAGCGCGAGCAACGCACCGGTACGTAGGACAAATTTTTCAGTGGCGGATTTGTCATGAGGGGTGAGAGGCAGCCACGTCCCAAACCACTGCCAACGTAGCGTGCTCGCCGAACCGCTCTCTCTCTCTCTCCCTCATTCTTCAATTCGACCTTCGTATCACAAGTCTCTTCCTGAGAATCCGACCCCGATGGTCCTCAAGTCGCTCATCGCTCTTCTGCTCACCGCCGCGGCAGTTGCCTCGGCTGATGACACAACGCCAACCGCTGCGGAAACACTCCCGATCCAGCAGCCTCTGTTCACCGTTGGCACACCAACGTTTCTCGGATCGGGCTGCCCCAAGGACACTGTCACGGTCGTCCCGTCAGGTGACGGGCGCTCGTTTTCGGCGCTGTTTTCGGCATACAGTGCCCAGACGACACCGTCGGTGGCTCGTGACCGCAAGTCTTGCAACCTCGCAGTGCCCGTGGACGTTCGGCAGGGCATCTCCATCGGCCTCTTCCGTGTGGACTACCGCTGCTACGTGGACGTGCCCAACGTTGAAGGCTCGTACGCCGAGTTCGACGCCGAGTACTTCTTCGCGGGCAGTCGCGGACCAGTTGTTACCAAGAAATTCTCGCCTGGTACGTCTCAGGCCATATTCATCACCAACGATGCACCAATTGTGTGGTCCGCGTGTGGTGCGTCGACGATCTTCCGCGTGAATAGCGCTGTGTTGGCCTACAAACCCGTGCTTAACACCACCGAAGAAGTGCAGATCGCGACCGTGGAAGCGGGCTTCCACTACTATGTCGCCTGGAAGCCCTGCAAGTAATTCGCCGTCTTGACGAATGTCTCACCAAACGACAACGCAGACTCACCCGAGTGAGTCTCTTGATACCACCTTCAAAACCCAAGAGCGGAGTTAGCAGGTGTGCATGGATCTCTTTATCAGGCTTTCAAGAGCCGCCGTTCGACGTGTTTGTTTATAAATCCCATTTGTTTCACCTACAAGTAACGCCCGAGCAGCGTGTGCTCTCCTCTTCTAGGTGCCTACGGTGCGCGCCGTCGTGCTGGTGCTAGATCGCTTCCAATTCTGTTATAGTTCAACAGCCCGTCAGCCGTTTGCGGAATGATGGTCATAACATGGCTACAGACTGCCTTCTGGTGGCACTATTAGTGACATGGCTACGCTAACAGGATGAATGTGGAGATCGCGAGTCCGGAGCCAGCTTCGGCGGCATATATGCCGCCGAAGCTGGCGATATATCGCAGCTGAAATCTACCAAACTACGTTAGTATGCAGTTGTGTTCACTCGCGCGCTGAAGGCCAGCTCGCGTGATCGTACGTGACGTCGCATGGTGACTTGGCGACTCGAATTTCTGATTGGCGTGAAGTCGACATGTTGCACGGAACCCTAAACAAGTCCACTGCAGCGCGTCAGCCACCCGGCGGCCAATCCTGTACTGTATACGCATCAAATGCACCGTACTTGTCATCTGTACAGTATCGTGTGGGGCTGTCCGCCGTTGGCGGTGGTGCTGTATATCGGCTCGTTCTCCGACAGGGTGCAGCTTCGTGCGGTATCCGATCCTCACATTGCCCGGCTATCCTCATTTTGTCCCTGAACAAGAACAGAGGACTGTGGTGCGGCCCGCACCACGCTTGACCATGCGGAAAAATCGCTGGATAGCCGCAAAACGAGCGCGGATCAAGCGATCTTATTCATCTCGCTCGGAAAGATGGCATGGAACAGAAACGATCAGCGTGGCGCCGCGCAAAGACGCAAAAACGTTTGCGCAACAGAAGTCTATAGAGATCCGGACCCGCTTGGCGACCACGTTGGGTCCCAAGTTGGGAGTGGAAATCGGCCGCCACGTCGTCTGTCCCCTCTCAAGAATACCGGCTCACCCACTGTCGGTATCCCCTTTCTCACGAGGTCCCATGCCCTATCTCACACTACAAACCACGAGAACAGAATGGCAAAATCACTGTACAGAGGAGGGCGAGTGCTGAATATGAAGAGCGAAGAGTGATTCCATTCCACGGCCTTTCCGAATCTTGACGGGTGAGAAAAAAAGAAGCACGGCCTTGAACAACCGCGTACGTCTGTATCAGTCGACTCGGAAAAGCACGCCCCAGAAACAAGGCGTACAGTGTACTGCCTCACTTTTGGACACCGGGCAGCCACAGTATCTCAAGATTCCATTCCGCTGAGGCAGAACTTGTAGAACGCTACTTGGTACTGTACCGATCGGATACAGCCACGATGCAGGTATGTAGAACGTCTCGCCGGTCTCGCTGCGATACTGTACAGTACACAACGACTACACAAAGATCTCGAGCCACATCCCACTCCTGCTGGATCTCGTGCCCACCACCCCATCCCTTCTCCTCACTGCAGTGTTGTGGAAGGAAAACCCAACATTATCGTTCTTCTTTTCTGCCGTGGAGACCAAGATGAGGACGAGGGAGCTCCTCGCTTGAAGGCGCAGCAGCTGCGGTGCGAGAGACATGACGTGGCTCCGGCTCTCCCGGCTCATTTGGCTCATTTGGCTCACTTGTTGGCAGTTTGTTTGAGAACAGACTCTGCACACGCGACGGGCGCAGATCGAAAATCAGCGAAACCAAACCAGAAGCGGTCAGTGTCTGCCGCCCCGACTTGGCCGGCCACTGCAGCTTCAAGCGTAATCGCCAGGGGCTTCATCCGTGGGTGACTCGGAGCATTACTGCGGGATCCCCTCCTTCCTCACCTTTCGGAGCGAGGCACTGAAAACCTGGGAGACTTCGCTGCGGTCCGCTCCCGTTCTCCGTCCTCACTTGCCAATTCGCCTCGCACCGCACACGTCTCCAGTCTCCCAGCGCCTCGTCTTCAAAGCCAGCGACCATGGGCAAGAGCAAGAGCTTCTTCACGATGGAGGACGCCAAGGCGGCGTTCAACCTCTTCTGTTGCGTCTACGGCATCGGTACCCTCGGCATGCCGGCCAACTTCTCGCGCGCCGGCCCCGTGCTCGCGATCATCGCCATGCTCTTCATGGCGTTCGCCAACATCTACGCGTCCGTGGTGTGCTGCAAGGTCATGCTCATCGCGCCCAAGTCGGTCCGTACTTTCGGAGACCTTGGCGAGTGGTGCATGGGCAAAACGGGCCGCTGGCTCGTGGTGATCTCCCAGATGGGCGTGTGCTTGCTCGTGCCCTGCGTGTTCCTCGTGCTCGGCGGTACGCTCCTCCCGGACCTCTTCCCGGGCACTTTCAAGGACACGACCTGGATCATCCTCATGGCGCTGAGCCTGTTGCCCGTGGTCCTCATCCCGACCCTCAAGGAGGGAGCCGGCGCTGCCTTCGCGGGGTGCATGGGTACGCTCATCGCCGATATCATCGGCGTTGGCGTGCTGCTCCACGGCATGTCGGACCACCCGTCGATCCCGACACCGTCAATCTCGTTCAAGCAGGTCGCCACAACCTTCGGTAACCTGTGCCTCGCTTACGGTGCGGGTATCGTCATTCCGGCGCTCCAGCGCCAGCACAGCGAGCCCGAGCGCATGCCGCGCGTCGTCGGCGTGACGCTCACGTTCATCTCGTGCCTCTTCATCGCGCTCGCGAGCAGCGGCTACTCGGCCATCGGCTGCCAGATCTCAGGCAACCTGCTCTTCACGATCTACCCGAACGCCGCCACGGGCCTCTCCAAGCTGGGCTTCGCCTCGGACCGCGGCATGGTCACGCTCGCGTTCCTGTTCATGCAGCTCCACATCACGATCGCGTTCTCGGTCATTCTCCACCCGGCGCTGTACCTCATGGAGCGCATGCTCCTCGGAATGCACAAGCAGGCTGATGACGACGTCGAGGCGCTCCAGTACGCCGCTGCTGACACGCCCGCGGACGAGATCAAGCTCCGCAATTCGAAGGGTTCGGTGGTCTCCATGGCCGACATTGAGAAGACCCACGAGAACGATGATGATGATGCAATGGAGTCTATTGAGCGCAATTAATGTACTCTAGTAGCTCTACGGGACTGAACTTAACACATGAAGGGGTCAACCTGGGGGCTC
>JAMFLL010000221.1:0-52083 GCA_027475725.1 Pythium rhizo-oryzae | reverse complement strand
GCGGGTTGATAGACTACTGCAGTTGACAGTGGGGTGCAGAGCTCGGCGTAGTCTATCATCCATTTGTTATGGTAAATAGTTTGAGACCCCAGTTGTGCCCAACACGTGCACGCGCTTGTGGCATGGCATCGAGCTGGCCGCACAGCCGCGTTCTCAGCATTCAGACGCACTTTTGTCGGGCCACGTATCCGGTGCACGGCCGGCGAGAGTGAGCTATGTGGCTTTGTGGCAATCAAGATTGGCTTTATGCTACTTGGCTGGACCGACTGGATCTCGGATACGCGGGTGGCTGCTTTATAGCCGAAGGCGCCAAACGTGGATTGAATCACCGTGCCGGAGTTACCTGGGAGCAACTATGCGGGTTTATTTCGTACCTAAACCGCAGTTTAGGCACAGCACGTGCCCATGCGAGTGTGCGTAAGATCAAGCAGAACCTCCGCCACGAAAGGGTAGTGGACGCGCCGGCGTCGACCGGCTCACGCCGCTGGTGGGCGTGTACATTATCGGCTTTTGCCTCGTCGGCGTCGCACATTTCGTGACTCTCGAAGTGCGCAACGCCGACGGCGGCAAGTTTGTCCGTGATGAAAGTGGCTGCTTTGCCCTCAATGAGAACACGTGGATGACACCTCGCAGCTAGTGCGCGTCCACCGCGTGAGCGTCGCGTGAATGCCTGTGCGGCTGCGAACGGCGGTACATGACTGAAGTCAATACACGTCCACCATTTCAATTCGTTCTCTTTTTATTTGCATACGAGGCTTGGTCTGTGGCTTACAGGAGCATGTACTATCGTCGTGGTTGCATTAGCCACTTGGAGATTTCTGATAAACGTCAGGGCAGATAATACTGTCCCCAAATGGCTGATGCAGCGACGACGACGCCGAGATGATACTTCGTGGAAAGCTCAGCACGGCGTTGGCAGAGGCGATGCATGACACGGCTGGCCTCTGGATGCATGACAGTACCATCCGCTCTGATCGGTCAATGCAACCACTCGCGAGCCACTCACATAGTGAGTGCTGCATCTGCACTGACTGCCATCAGTCGGTGACCAGCTCGCCGCGGCTGGCGCGGCCGTAGCCGTACTCTTGCTGCCGCGCGGCGCTCCAGTTCACGTTGCCGTGCCGGTAACGGATCCACCAGTCACTAGAACAGGAAAGAAATGTGCTGAGACGGGTGTGTTGATGGGTATCACGTTGATCACCTCGCCAAGTTTGCGAAATTGGAATACCATATGACAGCGCCGTATCTTGAAGTAGCTCTTGAGACTTGCGTTGAAGATCTCGCACGGGTTACTTGTCGCGCTGTAGCCCGATATCGTGTGGAATACTTGCCACCACAAACATTTTCCCCGAGCCAACATTTGTTGAAGCTTGCCACAAAGTCCGCGAGATCTAATACCGAATTCTACGAAGCATTGACTCGGTGATGCGTGGTTTATTATCTCGCATGTCAGAGCTGAAGTGGATGTCGACGATTCCGACCAACACGATCCTGCGCAGCGATAAGGTAATGTGTTTGATTTTTTTTCTTTACGTTGTCGAGTACATCGAAAGTTTTCCATCGAGCCTCGGGATGGCTTGAATTGCAGCTGCCTCGTGGACTCACTACCGCTCGCATTTCAAGCCGTCGCCGGTCGCCGATTCGGCACAAACAACCATTGCAGAAAATACGCAAAGCAGACCGACACCAACATACCCTGGGCGCCCTACTTCTGGCAAATTCAGTTTGGATACGATTCTGTCGAGCCACTGGATGGGTATCTGGGTGGTCAGGAGAGTTATCTCGTGGCAACAACGCCAACTCAAACGGTGTGCTATTTGCTTGAGATGCAGCAATGACTGCGAGATGCAAATGATGAGAGTGTTTTGAAAATCAGATTAGTGCTTCAGGCACCATGCACATCACAAAACCAACCTATGTGAATCGAATGTGCAGTCCTTGAAGACACAAGCAGCTCAACTGCATCAACATGATCCTCACCTGACCGTAGAACGATCCCCACTTAAGCAAAACTGAGTCTCCGGGCCCAGAGTTTGGGCAAGAGTCACAGATACGAATCTTTAGTCGAACCAGACACTCAACAAAATGATCGATAAGTTTGCTCTTGCTGATGTTCGTAAGCCCCTCCATATTCCAAAACCACAGCGGCGAGTTTTGACGATCCAAATCCAAACTCGGTGACAACAACTTTATGGACGAGATGCTGAAGACTGTGCAGCAGTATTCTTTCCAAAGTCTCTCGGGAGGAGTGCGCTATTCATGTTTGATTTGGAGCTCAATGGCGACAATTCACCGAAACTTGGACAAGGAAGAGAGACAAATCCGCTTTTGCTCATCGCAGCAAACGCCCCGTAACCTCGGCAAACCAATTGATTATCCACTGCATCTGGATGGCTGTACACTTCATAGCACATTTGACATTGCAAAGCCATGACCAGAGCATGCGTAGCCGGACAACTCAATACCCATGCGTACCGAAACTAGCGTAGAATTAGACACACGAGCGCGAAGCGTGAACATGACCCGCACGAGAGAGGAAAGCACTTTGTCATGGCCGTGGCCGGTCGTCCGAGTGCCGCGGGGACGACCGGCATGACGCCCAGAGCGGTACGCTGACATCGAGAATGAGACTGTCTGGGTGACCCTGTGTGTGTGCTGCTGAATGTCAGTGCCCCACTGGGCACGAAGCACCAACGTGGCCGACGCTTCGTGTGGTGTTGGACAGCCCAGTGATGGCCAGGCCATGCCCCTCTTGAGGTTAGGGCTCTGTCAGTTGGCTTGCCAGGTTCCCTCGCTTCAGTATGTTCAGTCTTCGAAATGGGTATGCCGAATCCCTTTCGTCGTATTGGTATATGCACTCTAAAGCTGAGGGAAGGGTAGTTGTTCATGTCGGATTTGCTTATGACGCAACGAGTTGCCTAAGCCACAGCTTGCCTCATCCACCGAAGCCGGACGGCGTGGGGGGGGGGGGGGGGTAGCGCACCATCGTTGCCATCGTCAGATTCGCTCTCCCTTTCTTGACTGTCACGGTCGCCGTCTTCGTTGTCGCTGCCTTCTTGCTCAACCCTGCGCATGGATTCGCCCGACTCCCCTGCGACGTGGCGTTGATGGTGCCCTGTCTGCAGCAGACAGGGCTCTTGCAACAGTACCGACTCTCCACATTCTCATGCTGAGAGTTTCGCCCTAGCCGCAGGCACGTCCGACAAGTTTCCTTGAAGCGCTTCGCCGCATAAGTCACCGCGGAGCACAGAGCACCATCCTGAATGTCATCGAAAGGCTTCGCCGCAAACCACGTCAAGCTGTGTCCAACACCTTTTTCACCACGAGTGAATGGTGTCAGAATCGCCTTCTGACTGTCTCAGGGCAGTTGGGACTCCCAACGTGGGAGATATCACACAAGCGAGAACCACTAATTGGTTCTAACGCGTGTGACGCACATGAAACGGTTATGATGTGGTGCACCCCATAACCGGAATAGAGCCTTTTTGGTTTGCCCTCATCCAGTTTTGGACCTTTTCGTGTGGTTGCTACTCTCATCGTATGCTGGGGACCCATACTTGAATTCATGAGTCAGTCAGTCAGTCGTATGCTGGGGCACCTGCCCCAGTATGGTGGATCCCAAAAAGAGTATGCTTGAACACCGACGTCGTGCCAATACCGCTCTCGTGCTGTAGTCCAAAGGTTGCCGTTTGGATACGGCTACATACATTGGTACCATGTACCGATTGCGTGGTACATGCCAGTGGCATTACAGTGGCGTGATGCCACTGTGCCAGTGTGCTAGGAAAACGTGTCAAGTCACCGGTTCGAAGATGGGGGTGACTGAAATGCAACCCGTTCAGTGTGTAACCGCCATCTGATTGGCTGGATCTCGCATCATTTGTGGGTTTCGACACTCCATCCGGTGCGGATCCCGTGGCGACCAGCGGGCAGCTCCTAACGCTTTTCAGTACGTTTGCCCCCCCAGCCGGCAACCCACCACAAGCAAGCCCACGACGCGACGACAGCCGGTCGCGCCCGCGCGGCCCTGCGACGTCTCACGACGCAACGACAACAGCCGCCGCGTTGGTGCGAGCGAGCGCGCGCGTGGCCGTTTGATTGAGCAGCTCACCATTCGGAGACCAGCGACCGCACCGTGTACACTGTACTTGCTGCGGGCGGGAGTGGGTAGCGTAGGAGTGGATACGCCGCTGACACACACCGGCGCCGCGCTCCACCAGTCGAGGCCAGCCTCCCCGCGACATCGCGCTCATCTCTCATCTCCTCTCGCGATGGACGCGTCCCGCCACCGCGCGGGCTCACATGGCGGCGCCAAGTTCCCGCTGCCGGCCGACTTCTTCGCGCCGGTCGCGTGCAATGATGCGCAGGCCGCAGTGCTGCAGAGCGAGGCCGACAAGATCGTGCGCGACACCGTGCGCACGGAGCGCTGGGAGATGCAGAACGAGGAGTCGCTGCGCGGCGGGTGGAAGCTCGCGAGCTCGCGCAAGCACTTCCGCGACATGGGCGTGCGCACCTACACGCGCAAGCCCGACGCGCACGCCGACAAGAAGTCGCGCCGCCAGGACTTCAAGTGCATGAGCGTGATCTCGATGCCATTGGACCAGGCCATGGACGCGCTCTACTCGGATAGCACCTCGGACTTGCGCCACAACGTCGGCACGCTCCTGGAGAACTGCCTCGACGCCGCCGTGCTCCACGTGATCCGGCGCAAGAGCGACACGCAGCCGCGGCGCTTCCTGGGCATCAACTGGATCGCGCTGCGCGGCCCCACCAGGTTCTCCAAGAAGCGCGACGTTTGCTATCTCAAGGTAGAGTCTTTTGCGTGCATTTGGGCTTTGCATAGCGAGAGCAGATGGACTGAGGCGCACGTTTGTTTAACGTTTGACAGAGCATTGGTACAACGTTCGACGATAACCGCGACGAGGTGGGGTACATCGTCACTCGTTCCATCGATGTGAAGGAGTGCCCACCGCTGGACCAGTCGCTCGGGCTCGTGCGGACCAACATCTCCGCGATTTTGCTGCTGAAGGAGATGCCCGACGGGCGCTCCACTCGCGTGATCTGGCAGGGCACGATGCCGCTCTCCAAGTCGTCATCACCGTCCAAGGTGCTGGATTTCGTGCACAACAACTTCATGTCGTGCATCGGGAACCTGAACGTGTTCACGGTGACGCGGTACCTTGCGCGCGAAACGGATCTCGAGCGCTTCGTGTCGTCGAGCAGGTGAGTGCGATCTGGGTTGCGACAGTCCGCAGGTCACCACGGTCTGCGTGAAATTGTTTTTAGCACACCTCTCACTGACGCAACTCCTGCTCTGTGTTGTGTCTTCCCATCGAATTCTTACAGAGAGAGCAAGAGCTGCCACTTGTGCAACAAGAAGTTCTCCCTACTGCGGTCGCGGCATCATTGCTATGCGTGCGGAGAGGTACGTCGCACTCTTCACCGCGGTTGGGCGCAGTTTGATGGGAGTGTTCACGCTGGTGGGTCTGTGTTCCGAAAAATAGAATATGTGTCGCGATTGCGAAGTCAAGCGCAAGACCACCCCGCTGGACCGCGAGACGATGTCGACCAACCCATCATTTGCGGAAAAGGGCAACGTGCGGCGGTACTGCAAAAAGTGCATGGTCACAGCGCGTCAGAAGGCCGAGGGCGCACACAGCAAACCCGTGTTCTACGACTTCACGCAGTCCACAGTCAAAATCACCGACTCAGCGGCAACCACACCAGTGGCTGTCGACAAGCACAGCGAACGCATGTCAGCTGTGAGCAGCACGGGCAGCCAGTGCTCCATCCAGCTCACGTGGCCTGATCTGTCCAAACCTCTGCCGAACACGGGGGGAGCTTACTACAGCACGACACCTAGCCGTCCGTCGTTCGTAAGTCGCCAGTCTTTCGGTGGCTCAGCAAGTACGACGCCCACGTACTCGACGACGCGGAGGTTCACATCGAACTTCTCATCGAATCAAGTGCCGGTGAGCCCGCTGACCATCAGAACGCAGAACTCACAGACCCAACCGCCCCCAGTGACTGCCAACCAAGGTCGACGAGAGCGCCTTGAGACGGACCCCTGGGAGTACTACGACGCGTTTGTCGAGCCCGAGCCCGAGCAGGACGTGCGCCAATCGTCGCTCGGTGGACGTGGGTCGACTTACAGCAACGGCGGTCGCGATTCCGCATCCTACAGCGCAACAGGACGTAGCTCCGCCTCTTATAGCAATAACGGAGGTGGTCGAAGTTCGACCTACAGCAATGAAGGCGGCGGCGGCGGTGTTGAGATGGACCTCGCGACGCGACTCTGGGAGATGTCGCGCATGGCCCAGGAGACGCTCGACACGACTCGCCGCAACTCTTGCATGATGAGCGACACCGGCAGTGCGCCGCGCTCGTCAGAGCAATTCCAGCAACTTGACCGGTCGATCGCCGAGCAGGCTGACTTGCTGAACGTAATTGGGTTTGTGAGTACGGGACGTGTGTACATGGATGTTGGAGAGGACGAGCATGGCGAGCACAGCGGCGTGCGCATCAGCGAAACGAGCATTGATGAGGAAGAGCGATTTGAGATCCTCACATGAGCGGGTGCCCACGGCGTTGGTTCCCAAGCCATTATGAACAAATACAACTTTTATGAGTCAAACGCACATCTCGTGGACGGGAATCCATTCGTACTGAGACCATGGTCTGAAAAACGATGGCGCCGAAGGCGTGGGTATGGTCATTCATCAGCACACGTCCATCGGCTGCGCTGCCGCGTCGGACCGCCGGTCCACAAACTCGAAAAAGATGCTTTGCCACGCCTCGCTCCGGTTGCGCTTGAACGGGAGGTCCGGGTCGTACCCGCCGGCACGCTGCTGGTCGCGACGCACCTTTTTAGACTCCTGAACACCAAAAGTCGGGCCTCGCTTGCCGCCCGGAACTGGAATCGGCTGCGGTCCGCCGATGACACCAGGCTGGAAGCCCATCATTGCGGCCTCCATCTCAGCTGTCACAGCCTGATCGATTGGAATTGCCGTGGTGGTCGCTCGCAACTTGCTCACGTCCTTCTCGTCGCGCTCGCCCAGCGCAACCTCCATCAGCTGTGCTTTTTGGCGCTGCACGTCGGCTTCGTACTGCATGTCCTCTTTTTGCTGGAGCTGTCGCCGCTCATCCGCGAGCCGCTGCTGCTCGCCGATGAGCTGGGCGATGCGCCGCTCTTCGTCGGCCTTCTTCGCGTCGTTCGTCGCGATGCTGATGGCGTTCTCTTGGCGATATTGTTTCCACTGCTTATGCGCCGCGGCCTTCTCATCTTCATCGCCGTACACCAGATCAAAGACTACGCATATAGACACAAGTCGATATCAGTGTACGAAGAAGACGCTCGCGTTTCGACAGTTTCCACACGCACTCAGGTTCTCGACCATCTCGAGATAATCGTTGTACTCGTCGAGCGTGTTGAAATCGTCCTCCAACTTGTTGTAGCTGTGACCATCACATCAAGATTCAATCCACAGCGGCCACAGCAATCCACTTTCTTGTGTCTGCGACGTACTCTTTCGCGACCTTCTTGCGCACGGACGTCTCCTTGGCGCAGTTGAGCTCTTCGATGGTCTTGTCCTGGAGCTGCGACTTCTTGATGGGCTTCTGGCACGCGGGGCACGGGATCTCGCGCTGGTGCTGGAACTCGCGCCGGATGCAGCCGTCGCAACTACAACCAGAGAGCATGAGCGCTGGCGGAAACAAACAAGAAGAGGAAACCAACCCGGGGAGACGTACAAGCGGTGACCGCACTTGGAGATGAGCATCTTCATCTTGGTGTTGAGGACGTTGCTGTCGTCGTCGGCCGACGTGCCGCACACGCAGCAGCGCAGCGCGAGCTCGTCGACGTCCATTGCCACCATGGTGCTTTTGTTGTGTTGGGGGACGTCCCGGATTCGGAGAAAACGGACCCAAACGGAACTTTTTTCCTATGAAAAACAATATCATTGGAATAGATGGAATATGAAATATGAGAGCGATGTCTCAATGCAGGGTGCGAGCGCTGACGCTGGGCACAAGGAGCCTCTGTTTGTGGGGACGAAAGCTGGATGCCGTGGCAGATTGATGGCTCTCAGATGATGGTTATGTGTACGTGGATCTGTCTATAACTCTGCTTGTGTTTCAACACGGGTTGATCAACGCTGCTGGGTTCGAACATTCTGACGAGAACAATCGGACCCGGGGTTGTGATTGTTCAGTCTGCATGTGAACCCGCAAATGCTACGGACCAATCGGGAGGGAATCACACTGCAAGTTGGGTAGCGTGTATGAATACACGTATGAACATTAGACTTGCGTTTGGCGCTCATCATACATTTTGAGCTGCCGACGCTAATCTGCACACCAGCCTAATTCACACCGAGTTCCGGAGCTGGCATGGAAGGTGTTACACCTACTGGTTTTACTACTAATCTGCACATGATTAGTTCTGGTGCGATCAGCCTTAACCGAGCGCTGCGGCACTTCACGGTGTGGCCGGAGGGAGGCGCTGAGGTCTCAGGCGATGCAGACGTACTTGTAGGCATCGTCACTGGAAGCACCCACTCCGTATGGAGGCCCTCCAAGCCGCCTCTCCACCAGAGGGGTGGCTGCGTCCTCTTTCCTCTCTCTGACATACGTGTCGTTGAATAATCCGCACCGAACGCGCAGTCCGGACGGGAACAGCACAGAGTGCAGGAAAGCGAAGCTGACAACGATGGCCTCTCCACAACATGGCTACATTGGCCTAGTTTAGTGTCATTGCCTCACTACAATGACATGTGATCTTTGATCACCCCAGTCCGCTCCACACAAATGCATCATCGTCACACATCCAACACCAGGTGGGCCGGGTTTTGGACCCGTCTGTGATTTACATACTTTATATAGGTAAAACGAAACCCGAATTCGATTTTAGTTGTTCAAACGGGTCCAAACCCGAAGAACCCGTTTGCGCAATGCGGCCTCGTACCTCGTCGCATTTTCCTGTGGTGCTTCGACCAGGATCCCGTCGAGCGGACGCGGCCCACTGGCGGCGCCCTGTGCTGCCTCCCCCGCCCCAAACCGCTCACAACACGAATCTCCTCCACCATGGCGATCGACGGCAACGCGTACTCGCAACAACAGCTCTCGGCGTCGCTGACCATCGGCCTCGGGCTGCTGGCGGCGACGCTCACGCTGGTCACGGCCGGCAGCGTCGGCGTCGCCGGCTACCTGATCGGCCGCCAGAGCGGCGGCGTCGCGTCGACCAAGGCGTCCAAGCGCGGCGGAAGCCACGGCAACGGCCACGATGAGCCCTCGCGCCCGCGCCGCCTGCGCATCCCGAGCGGCACGGCAAGCCAGGACGTCAAGATTTCGGATAAGAAGGCTATCATGGACGTGCGGATCACGGGCATTCGCCCGCTCGTGCCACCTGCTATCCTCCAGGAAGAGATTCCGCTCACCAGCCCGATCGCGCAGACCATCAACCGCGGTCGTCAGGCCATCGCGAACGTGCTGCGCCGCATGGACGACCGCCTTGTGGTCGTCGTCGGCCCGTGCTCGATCCACGATGTGGATGCTGCGATCGACTACGGTACGTAGATGCTTGCTGTGCTTATGATTCGGCGTTTCAGAGAAGCTCACGTTGAACGTATCCTTCTTGCAGCCAAGCGCCTTGTGGAGCTCAAGAAGGAGCTCGACCAGGATCTCGTGATCGTCATGCGTGTGTACTTCGAGAAGCCGCGCACGACGGTTGGCTGGAAGGGCCTGATCAACGACCCGGACCTCAACGGCTCGTTCAACATCAACAAGGGCCTGCGCGTTGCGCGTCAGCTGCTTGCTGAGATCAACGAGCTCGGTCTCCCTGCTGGCTGCGAGTTCCTTGACACCATGTCGCCGCAGTTCATCAGTGATTTCGTGAGCTGGGGCGCGATTGGCGCGCGTACCACCGAGTGCCAGCTCCACCGCGAGCTGACGTCCGGTCTCTCCATGCCCATCGGCTTCAAGAACGGCACGGGCGGCTCGCTGTACGTATCTGATCGATTTGTGAGGACGGATCATAGCGAGATTATTCACTGATGTTATTTCTGTATCGTTTGACTAGGCAACTTGCGGTGGATGCCGTGGTTGCGGCGCGCCACCCGCACTGCTTCCTCAGTGTGAGCTCGCAGGGTCTCGCGGCTATCGTGAACACTTCCGGCAACGACACGTGCCACGTGATTCTGCGTGGCGGCAAGACCGGCCCGAACTTTGAGAAGAAGCACATCGATGAGACGTCGGCGCTCATGCTCAAGGCCAACCTTATGGACAACGTCATGGTCGACTGCTCGCACGGTAACTCGCGCAAGGACCACAAGAACCAGGTGCTCGTGGCCGCGGATATCGCGCAGCAGCTCAAGGCGGGTGACGACCGCATTGTCGGCGTCATGCTCGAGTCCAACATCGAAGAGGGTGCCCAGTCGCTGATCCCGGGCCAGCCGCTTGTGTACGGCAAGAGCGTGACGGATGCGTGCATGGGCTGGGAAACCACGAAGCAGGTGCTGCGTGATCTCGCGGCGGCTGTGCGTGAGCGAAGAACGAAGGCGCAGAAGTAGGTGAACAATCACCGACGCTACAGAGTGCGTCCTGGATTTGGATCCCACAGAGTTCGCTCATAGCGAATCGCTATCCCAAGTAGATGGCTCCGAATAGATAGCTCGTTCACACTTTGTTTCACATTGTTTGCAGAAAATGATTTAACGTGCATTGTCGTATCCGCTTCCGCGCCGTGTGACAGCGGCACGACGCGACATGAGCGGTGTCTTGGAAAAGGGAGAGATCACGCGGGACTCGTCCTGAGGCCGCGGAGACCGCCCGAGCAAGTCCTCGCGCGACGGCGGTGGCGTTCCTGGGCGCGGAGCCATTGTGGGCTTGGGCTGTGCTTCCACAACAGGAGACTTTTGCTCTGGTTGCGGTGTTGGCGTTCTCGGTGGCGGAGGTGCTTTCTCTTCTGCTGCCTGCTCGTATGCGTCGGCAAGCCGCTTGATGTCGACGTCGTCCAGCTCCTCCACATCCAGCTGAGCCGCATCGTCGTCGCCGTCTTTCGTCTTGTCATCTTTCTTTGTCTCCTCCCTTTCTTCCTCCTTCATTTCTGCGCCTTCTTCATCAGACACATTCTCCTCCCGAGATGGCACACTTTGCTTGTCTTGCTCGATCGTTGCGTGCGAGTCACTTCTGTTTGTGACATCCTCCTTCTGACCAAGTAGCTGCTTTAACTTCTTCCTAGCAACGGCGACCTGCACTGCTAGTTGAATTCGACTTGCAGCCACGTACTTGTCCTCTTCCTCCTTGGCCTTTACCGGGTCGTATGTGCCATCGAGCAGGTTTTCGACTCTTTGGGATATCTCAACAATTCGTCGCTGCACGTCGGGAGACAAGGCCTTTCGGTTTTGGTCGATTTCTTCCATGTGCCGATCGTATTCCTCTGTTGATAATTGACCACGCGACCACTTGGCACTCTTGGTAGAGGTGAAGATTCCTGTCTTCTGCTTTACCAAGTCAGCAAGGCGCATATGGATTTGCTCGGCTTTACTGGCCACAGTTCGCTCATCGGTTGTCTCACTTTGTATCGCAGCGACGGACGCGCTGCGAGCTAGCTGCCTCTGGTTCCGAGCCGACGACACTGAGCGGCTTCGCGGAGACGACGTCAGCGAGCGCATCGCCAACAGCCTCGCTTCCACGAGCCGATCAATCTTCATCATCTCCACCGCCCGCATGGCGAGGAATCGCCGCACGACGGACTGCATTCGTATCACGGCTTGATTGGCGAGCGCTTGGGCTTCGTCGCGATTACGAACGCGGCTGGCAAGTGGTATATCACCCAGAGGGATGTCCATAGACGCACGGCGTATGTTTTGCACTTGGATTGAGAGCTCCTCGTGGAATCCCAAGACGTTATCGACATGATCGTCGGCTGCCTCGAACGAAGGGATGATCTCAACGTCAAGTTGATTGCGCAAGTGGTAAATAAACTGATCACCGCTGATTTCTTGGCCTGTGCGGCAATGATGGAGGAGTATTCTGTGGTAGTCGATAGTCACTGTCCTACCATCTGGAGAACGGTCCTCATCTTCTAGTCCGGTGAGGGCGTCAGCAAACGCGACTCGGAGATCGTTCGCTGTCATGTCGTCCTCGATTTCGATTGTGACATCCTGGAGCACACCACCGTGAACAAGTGTGAGATGATCTAGCTCGTGTTCGCTGAGAGCATGGACAAGGGAAGCTCTGGGCAGCGTGACTAGCCAGTTGGAAGGGTTCTCAAGTGTTCTTCGAGTCAAAAAGCCGCGCGCTACTTTGCCCACCAAGTGAGCGGCATGCTGCAGCTTTGACTCTGGCTTTTTCTCCTCTTGGGCGACCGTGATGGCCGCTTTTGGCGCAGCCGTAGGTAATGGTGACTTTACTTCGTCAACTTGTTTCGTTGGTGGCTGTGCTGTGGGCTGTGGTGTAGTCTTTGGTGGTTCAATCACCGGGGCCGAGATCTTAGTCTCGGCTTTCTTCAAAGGAGGTGGAGGCTGACGCAAAACGGGCTTCACTTCCGGTTTTGATAGTGCTTCCTCTGAGACAGTCTCGGTTTGCACCTGCTGGGACACAGTCACAGCTTTTATCTTTCGTGGATCATCTTTTTCGTCGTCTGTTTGCACTGGCTTGTCTTCCACGGCAACTTGCTTGGGCCGTACACGCGGTTTGTCTTCCAGGTCAAAACCTGGATCAATTCCGAATCGCTGTGCATCCATCGCAGTCATACTCATGAGCGTTGTAGTGGGTGGCTCGTACTGCATCTGACGCGCTTTGCGTCGAAGCTTCGTCTGAAGTTTGCGGTTTGCCTGTTCCAGTTCCGTATTCTTGTAATGAATTTCAGTCTGCGCCCGAAGAAGAGAGTCCAAGATACGCTTCTCAATATCTTCTGATGCAGTTGCTGCTTTCTTACGCTCTCTTGGTCCACCATCGTCATCGTCACTCTCAATGCGGCCAGCTTGGGATATTTTCTTGGGTCTCTCTGCTTGCTCGATTTTCGCTCGTTCGAGAGCCCCTTGAGTGTACCGCATCATTTCATGTTTGCTCTGCTCTTGCTTCTTCTCCATCTCGACAAGCGTATCTTGTAGCTTAGTCATGTACGCAGTCAGCTGATTCGCTAACTGTGCTTGCTGCATTTCGGCCTGCCTAGCTTTTTCCGTGCGTTTCTCCTTCTCACTCCGTAACTGGAACTGAAGCTCCATGAGTTGCTTGGTCATCTCGTTCCGATCATTGAGTGCTTGAATCACCTCCGCAGGAAGAGGAGCAGTTCTTGGTTCGCGTCGCTTTCTGCGCCTCGTCTTGTTATCATCACTGCCGCTATGGGACGACTCCATCGAGTCGGATCCGTCACTCTCACGCTGCTTTTTCCGCTCTTTTTTGCGAGCGATTGCGTGGTCACCGTGTTTCTTCTGCTGATGACGAACCAAGTATTCCGGACTAATAAACTTCTTGCCACATAGCACACACGCTGAGACCAGCGGTACAGCACCGCTCTCGTCAGCTCCCGCGGAGGGAGCCTCAGAAGGTCCGAGAATGTTAAGGACGGCGGGGTCGTTTTCCTGATCGAGTTTCTGTTGTTGCATAACACGCAAACCTTGCGAAGCGCGCTTCGCAGCTGACGCGTTGAGCAGCATCACCTCAAACGTGGCCAGTGTGCTCTGCTTCTGGCGTATCTCCTTCTTTAGCGCAAGGATCTCGCCTTCCACTTTCTGGTTCTCCGATTCCAGTGATTGGCATTCCTCGGCGAGTCCCTCGCACTGCGTCTCCAAGTTCTCGCAGTGGCTCGCGAGCGAGTCTTGCACGTTGAGAAGATACTCAACCGTGAGCTGAGAGCATAGGAGTGTGGGTGAGAAGGTGCTGACCGCCAAAGTCGGCAAGGCAGCTGTACCTGAGCGATCTGGAAGAGCTTGAGAAAGTAGGCATCCGAGTACTGCTGGACGTCCTCGAGTGTGACGTCCGAAAACGCGAGGTTCTCCAAGTGGCGCTGTAGAGATCACACAAAATGACGTGGCGCGTTAACTTCTTCCGATAACACACTGGGGTTTCAACCTCCACGGCACCTGGATGGTCTCAACATCGGTCGTCGCGACGATCTTCTGCAAATCCAGGCTAGCGATTGTGCGCGTATCGAGCTTCCCCGCACGCTGCCGGAACGAAAAGTTCTTGGTCGGCAGCCAAATCTGCTGGGTCGCTGGCGCCAGCGCATCAGTTTCGTTGTCGAGGCCGTCGCCGTCTACGGGCTTCAAACGCCGTTTACTTGCTCGCTCACTGAGGTACCGCACTCGGCGTTCGTACGCGTTGGTCGAGAACGCGCTGCCACTGCTGGCAGCTGAGCGCCGCCCGCTGGTTCGCCGTATGGACGGGAACGCCCGGCCGTGTGGTCCGTCGCCGTGGGCCAACGCCGAGCGGCCGAGCCTGGGAGCCGCCAGCGAGCGCCCCGGGTTACGACTGGCGCCGCTGCCCAGCGCACCGAAGATACCTTCGTACTCGTCGTAGCCGCTGTAGCGTCCCGTGACCATCGCAACGCTCGAGAGAAGAATATACGAATGGCACCCGGCATGTCGCTTCGCCCGGATCTTCCAGGGATCCCATGTTGAAGTGGATTGGATAAAACGTTTCAGCGTCAATCGTGCTATGGTTGGCTAAAATGACGATAACATAGATGTGCATCGACGGGTGGAATCTTGCTCGAGTTGTAAGGCATTTGCGGTGAGAAACTGGAGGTGATGGCGTCGCCCGCGCAGCTCGTACGGCGGTTGATTCCGCCGCTCTCCAACGCGTGGCGAAAGGGACAGCAAGGTCAGTTTGTTAGCGATGTATCACGCGGGCTGCACACATCAGTGCGGGACTCATCCGTGCCTTGTGGCTGTGGGGGTTGCAGGGCGCGTAGGCGTTGTCGGTGGCTCGTTCGAGTACACCGGCGCGCCGTTCTACGCCGGCATTGCGGCTCTTAAGACGGTTCGTCGCTGCAGATTACTCTCTACTATAGCTACGAAAAGGGGAAGCCGTTCTGATTCATGGTGTGGGTCTAGGGCGCGGACTTGTGCCACATCTTCTGCACGCAAGAAGCCGCGATCCCGATCAAGAGCTACAGTCCGGAGCTCATTGTCCACCCGCTGCTGCGCTCCGACGCGTCTGTAGAATCGCTACCTGTTGACAATCGGAAGCGCGCTATTGCGGAGTCGGTGGATCGCATCGCGCAGGTGTTCTCGCGGCTGGACGCGCTGATCCTGGGCCCTGGATTGGGCCGCGATCGTGCGGTGCAGGAGATCGTGGAGGCGCTAGTCGCCCGCGCGAGGCAGATTGAACTACCTGTCGTACTGGACGGAGACGCGCTGTTTCTTGCGAGCGAGAAGCCCGAGATCATCCTTGGATACAAGCATGCCGTGCTGACGCCGAATGGCGTACGTAACCGCTGTCATTCCTGCGGAGAAAGCGATCAAATCTGTAACACAGATGCGGATGATATTCGTAGATGGAGTATGCTCGGCTTTGCCACGCGACCGAGTTGCTTGATGAAGTAGACCCTGCACAAGCTTCCAAGATCTCACCGATCGAGCTCAGTAAAGCGTAAGTGAAAGTCCTTCGCTAGCTACCAGCGTTTTGTTTACTGACTCGCCCTCTCTCACAAGCCTCGGCTCTCCAGTCGTCGTCCAAAAGGGTCAAGTGGATCGCTTGTCAGATGGCAACATCGGTATGAAGCGGTTGCGCACTTGTTTGGATAGCCTTCTCTTGTTCACCACTAGTTGACCTGATCGTGCATTCTATCTCAAGTTCTTGAAAGCAACCTTTTCGGCTGCCCGCGCCGATGCGGCGGCCAGGGCGACGTGCGTACTCGTGATGTAATCACCGACGAGATGGCCTCAGTCAAACTGACGTACGCTTGTGTTCTATGTTGATAGGTTCTGACTGGCGCGATTGCCACGTTCGTTGCCTGGTCTAAGCACGTCTCACTGTTGGTGTCTGCGGGAATGATATTACTGAGGAGCGCCGAAGTGAGACTCACTTCGTATTTCTTGCTGTCTGGCTCTTTAGGCCCGATATGGATGTTAACGCGCTGCTGCTTGCAGCGTTCGGCGGATCCACAGTCACGCGAGCGAGGTAACACTGTTGCTGGCTCACTCCACACGAGAGCTTGAGGTTCCCCATGCTGACTTCCGTGATTTTCCTTGTACGTCTACAAACGTAGTTCCCTTGAGGCCTTCGCGGCCCACGGACGCTCCATGACGGCCCCCGACGTGCTCCAGAGCGTCGGCAAGGGCTTCCAGCGCGCCTACCCGGAAGAAGAGGACCACGCGCCTCGCCTCTGAGTCACAAAGAGAACAGCCTCTCCACAGTGTGCAGTTCACACTCGGGAAGTACTAAACATGATTACATAAAACACGGATTTGCGAAATTCAGATTATCCTGATTTATGGAAGATGGATGTTGCGGGTATGTTGCGTGATCCACAACCGCAGTCGGTGGCACACTTCCGTATCAACGAGGGAACACCATGGCCGCTGTGAACGAAGAGCTCATCGCCGAGAACGAGAAGGCGCTCGCCGGTACGGGAGGAGATTTCGCCCCGCTGGACCACTACGACGAGACGCTCACCTCTGTGCTCGTTCGAACGCGGTGTCGCACGCTCTCCATCGCTCTCTGTACGTTGTGCCAGGCTTCGCGAACGGCGAGTCCAGCGCCGAGGCCGCGCTGGTGCTCCAGCGCGTGCTGGACGAGATCAAGCAGACGGGCGTGCCCTACTACCCGTGGCCGCAGCTGCGCGCCGTGCTCGTTGCGCGGCTCAAGAGCGCGCTCGATGACGTGCGCGCGTCCGACAAGAGCGCGACGGTCTTTGTGGGCTGGTCGCCCACGGCCAAGAACAAGTACGACGAGCGCCGCGACAACCTCGCGGCGCAGCTCGGCGCGTTCGAAGGGTACGCTTTGGTATTATCGTTGGTGTCACGAAGAAAGGCGCCACTGACCATACGGTGCGGTGGCGTGTTGTGTAGCCCCCCATTCACGCTGCAGCGCCTGACCGAGGTGATCTTGGAGCCGCGCAAGACCTACAAGAACCTCAACAAGCTCTTCAACGCGCTGGAAAAGGTACGCTTTCGCTTAGATGGCCCATACAGAGCTTGCTTTCGTCGAGAGGAGCTGTCTAACGATTGCGGGTATCCGTGTTGTGCGCCTCTATGTTAGCTGCTTGCGGTGACCTCGACGATCCCCGTGGTGGACCCGCGCCAGGGCCCGCTTGTGGAGGAAGAGACTGGCCCGCCGGCGCCGCCCACGATCTCGGTCACGCCGATCGCGGCGCCAACGGTTCAGGCCGTGCAGGGCAATGGCGACCTCGATGTGGTGGCCCGCGCGCCGTGGTCAGGCGGCAGCGGCGAGTCGCCGGCGTCGCCGTCCTCCTAAATGCACGCGAAACATTCGTGGGACAACTCGCACCGACGGTATGCGGCATTTCAAACAGGCTAATACGGGTCTAATGCGTGCTGGTGCTAGGCAAGATGAGTGTTGTGAAGGTGTAGGTAGGACAGAAATTCAACAAATATGAAGGTTACGTTTGGTAACTCACCGCCAGCATGACCCACACGACAAACAGGTTCTCAGGGTACGCAAAGCATCGCACAGCCAGACCAAACTGGGCCCCACGACCCTGAATTGCTAGGATTTTCCGCCCAATCTCGTTGTCACCGAGACTCTCCGCTGCTCGATCGGGCGTGACGCTGGCTCGGAACATGACGGGCACGGCCTGAAAAGTCGAACCTTCTTTGACGAACCGCTTGATGGTCTGCTGGAAGAGCTCGTTCTCGAGCTGAGGGACGTGGTAGAGCCGTTCCATTTCGTACGAATTGAGCGCCGGCTGCAAGTAAAGACAGAGCTCTTCACTCCACTTCGTGACGAGCCCCCGTGCACGCCGCTGCGACGCAAGATCTCTCTTGATCGTCGCTGCCCACTGTTGTTCCATCGGGATCACGGCCGCGACGTCAGGTGGCGTGAACGAGACAGTCGACGTTGGACTCGGCAAGTCAGCAATGCGGCGAGGAAACATCGGTTTCCATGCCGTGTCGTCATCAAAATTGAATGAATACTCGCTGATTTTCCATTGACGCGGCTGCAAGTTTGCGTAGAACCTCGTGGCGCTGAAAAGACAATCCACGCTGATGAAGCCATGACGCAGCGCCGCACCATCACGCACGCTATAGCGTTCGCCCGTGACGGATTCCCAGAGCACGACACCGCTGGTGCAACAGGCACTCAACATCAGTACGTTATCAGGAGTCATGTGATAAACAGAGATGCGTACTGGGCGTCATTCGGATGATCTGGGTCTCTGGTCATGACCCAAACATGACCAACTTCAGCTGCTACCGCCGGCTTAGAGACTCGCCGCTTCTTGGATGACACTGTACCAATGCAAACGTACGCATCCAGCCCACAGCCTAGTAGTAGCGACGCAAGAAGCACCTGCATGAAGGAGGCGCGTGAGACAAGCGCCTCGATCCAGAACATTGGTAAAACGCCCAACAAACTCACAGCGTGGTCTTGGGTATCTCCTTTCCCGACAGCGACGGTTGTTGCAATGGAGCGCCAGGCCTCGTCCGTGATGCCGCCAACCATGGATGTTGACTCGTGTGGAAGTAACGCTACAAATCGTGCGGCCTCACTCGGGCTCCGCACAGCCAGTGGCGCGCGCAACGCACTCAGGAACTTGCAGACCATGCGGAACTGCCCTTCGTCGTCCTCAGCAAATAATTTCACGAGCCGAGAGCGCTGACCTATAAGACCCAGGTCGTCGATACTGGCTCGGGTCTCGCCACTTTGCTCCCGTCTTAGGTTGAGCTCCAACGCGTCCATCTCACTGCGGTACTCGTGCCACCATTCTTTTGCGTGGCGATAGAACGCATGGCTGAGCGTATTCTTCTCAAGCGCCTCCTTACTAAGATACGCCGTTACGTCCTTGGCGATGGACGCTGTGCGATTGAAGTGCAACAAATCCATGCGCACGTCTAGCGTACCGACAGGCACTTTCATCTTGTCGAGGAGCTGGATCGGCGCGTGGACGAGTTGCAGTGTCGAGCAGAGCACGCGCCGCCAGTCCAGCCGGTGCATCGCCACGAGCTCTCGCCTCAGCTCGACCCAGACGGGACCTGTCGAGTGCTGGAAGCTCACAACTTTCTTGGTCAATTTGACCAGCACGATGTGGACGGGCTCGTCCACGAGGCACAGAGACTCCCACGGCGAGACGACCTCAATCTCGTAGAGGCCACCACTTTTCGTGCGACCCGACCGTGTTTTCTTCTTTGTAACGCCGAAGCGGAAGTGCTCGTTGAACTGAGGATCCACAGCGCATGCCACGTCACTGGACTGCGCCCGTTGGCCCTGGAACGAGACGATAACACGGAAGAACTGCCGTACAAGGCCAATCTGGTTGTGTGTGATGCTAGCCACGCCGCCCCCGTCATCTTCGCCATTTGCTGCCTCTTCTTGTGTGAGCTGGTCCACAAATGCACGACCTCCAGCCAGGCGCAGAAACAGTGTTGGCTCACTCGCCGGTCGCGCGTCGTCATTCTCTTGGTCGTCATTGGCGTTAGCTGTTCCTTCCTTTTGCTTGAGCTCATTGCCGAGCTTGATCGCGTCTAAGAGCTGCTGGACGAGTTCGCTTTGAAGCACTTCTCGGATCAGATCATCTTCGAGCTTGTGCTGAGGTGAGTCGACTCCGGCGTCAGGGGCATCTGCCACCGGCGGCAATGGCACGGGCTCGTCTTTCGCCGGGGCCTTGCTCAGGATGAGCTCGCGGATCTGCTGGTACACGCCTTCCTCGTGGAGCTTGGCGTCGATTGCCGAGCGGATCGAAGAGACTTTGTCGCTATGCAGAACTTTGGCCGTCACCGGCACGGTAGTGTTGGGCTCCATTTCTGTTGGTGCTTGCTTCACAGGTCTCCGATATTTGGTCGAAGGAGCGCAATATCTTGATCATAGTCTTGCTATTGGACAAATTAGAGATGAGACGAACACGATTGGCTGTAAACAGCACGACCCTGAACAGACGCAGTCCTTTGGCATGAACGGCGACTGGTAAAGCGACACGCAACGCCGAAAAGAGGCAAGCGAACATCAGCGGCTGTGACAATGGCCACCAAGTGACAAAACACGGCCGCTATTTATACGGCTCGGCGGTGCAACGGCGCGGTCCCTCTCCATGCGCCTACTCCCGAGACAGTCGACGCGCCAGGTCCAAGCGCGATGGAGAGCGCCGACGCGGACATCTCCACGCAGATAAATGAGGGCGGCGAGCCAGCCACGAGCTCACATCCTGTCAGCCAACCCCACGACCATACCCCGCCGATAGAGACCCAGGAAGAAGAGCTGAGTGCTGGAGAGTTATTCCCACCGGTGGCTGAACTTCCGTCCCCAACGGTCAACGCACAACCGCCTTACTCAACGGCAAACGGCCACCTTGAGGCTCGGCTGCGCGCCATTGAGGCACACAACTGCTCTATCCAGTCACAGCTCACTGCGACGCAGGAGATGATCCGGACGCTCACAACTATGGTGCACGCGCTCCAGCAGTCACAATCGACACCCGATCGATCGCCTTCGCCCGGCCCAGCCATGACACTTCTCGATGCAACTGCGCCACCTCATTATGCGACAGACAACCAGGATAGCGAAACTACAACGGCTCGGAAAGGGTCGGTGATACAACGGCAACGTAGCGCCGAAGATCTCGATTCGATGACACGCATGATCAGCACGAAAGGCATCCCGATCGACACAACCGTGGCGCACGACACGCTGTCACCGCTGTCATTGGCCTCGGCTGTGAGGGTGATGCAGCGCCTCGCCCACGCCGCGTCGAAGAAGACTCTGCGCGTGCCCGACATGATCGTGCCCATGATGACAAGGCGCTTCACCGTGAGCTCGCTAAACTTTGAACGAAACGAAACCACGCAGTCGCGGCGCATCGCACGGTGGTCGCGGAATATCTTTCAGAAGTCCCGCGTCGAGCCGACCGTGACCAGGACAGACATAATCGCCGCACGATTGGAAGACATGCCCATGCACAAGTACACGATCCACCACGACTCGAACGGTCGCGCCACGTGGGACACGTTCGTGATGATCATGATCATCATCGATGTAGTCATGACACCGCTGTCGCTGAGCTTTCGCTACGCGTCTCCAGCTCTCGTGGCGTTCAACATACTCGCGACTGTGAGTTTTTCGATCGATTTTGTGGTCCAGGCGCTTTCTTCCTATACGACTGAGCGAGGCGTCGTGGTCTCTGGCCCGTCAAATACTGTATCGAACTACTTGACGAGCGTCTGGGCGCTGGCCGACTTCCTTTCGTGTTTCCCGTTCGAGTATATTGTGGCCAGAGGGCGCTTTCTAGGCATCGCCAAGGTCATCCGGCTCGTCAAAATCAGTCAGCTTATGCGCCGCTTCCACTCGGCCAAGAAAGCCGGCATGTTTCGGCTCATACGGCTCATCAGCATTGTGTTTCTCGTGAGCCACTGCCTCACGTGTTACTGGAATTGGGTCGCAGCAGAATGGCGCGTGAGTGAAGAGGGATACCTTGAAAAGTCAATCCTTCACCAGTACATCCACTGCTGGAGTATTGTTATCGGCTCGTTGAACGCAAGCCCACCAGTGATGCACACGCCGATCGAAGAGCTGTCGGTCGCAGTGTTTATGCTCATCGGCAACGTGCTCCAGGCGAGTGTGTTTGGTTCAGTCGCAGTGCTCATTCAAGCCTTCGACGAGGAAGAAGTAGCCTACAACAAGAAGCTCATTGACACGTATGAACGGTGTAAACTGTTGGAGATTCCTGAGGGACTCGCCAAGCGCATCAACAGCTACTACGAACACTTGTACCGCGAGACGAGGAGTGTGGACCCGGACGCCGACGCGTTTATCAACGAGCTTTCTCCTGCCTTAATTTCCGAAGTCAAGTTCCAGCTCTATCGTGACATGGTCAAGCAAATCCCGTTCTTCTCCTCGGCAAACATCAACCCTGTGCTCATTGAAACGCTGATTCTTAAGCTTCGCACGGTCATTTACATGCAAGACGACATGCTTATCCGAAAAGGTGAGTTTGGTGACTGGATGGGCTTTATCGGCTCCAAAGGCTCTGTGGGAGTATTGGATCCGATCTCCGACGTCCATAAAATCGTCCGAATACTGCGGAGGGGCGAGTACTTTGGCGAGATGGGCTTGCTGCATCGCGCGAAGCGCACGACCACAGCCGTTGCGCTCAGCTGGGTGCAAATCCACGTGCTGACACGCGGCGACCTGGACCAAGTCAAGGAGCAGTACATAGAAGATGCAGAGAATCTTGAGCTCGAGATCCGCAAGTACATGAGGTCGCGTGCCCCGAGTGTGGTGGCTCCAAAGAAGTGATGCCCGCGAAACGTCAAACGAGAGAGCATGGCACAGATCGAGATCATCACGAAGCGTTTCTTATCGGAATCTAGAGCGCTGCAAATCGGTTGCATCGTGACACTAGTGAACAGCACCACAGCCATCCAGCTGAAATAGCTGTTGTCGAGACAGCATGCCTATATATACGGCTGCGCACTTGCGAGGGACGCGGCCCTGGTCGTATGACTCGAACATCCCTCTTAACAAGGCGCACAGATGGTCATGAAGGACGAGGCCGGCATCTCTACGAGCGAGCAAGCGAGTCTACTACCGCTTCCTGGCATCGCGCGACGCCAATTACCTCCCCTGGAAGCTAGCCGCGGGAATGGAGTGTCAAATACCGATACAAAATTACCCTGCGACCCGCACGCGCCGTTGTCTCCACCTGAGCTGCGCGTGAGAATGTCTCTGCACACCACAACCAAGATGGCGAGTCCCGACCTCATTGAGGAGCGGCTGCTTGCGATCGAAACCCATACATTGACTCTCGCGGCTCAAAACAGCGCCGTCCAGGCGCAGCTTGCGGCAACACAGGAGATGATCCAAACTCTCTCGTGTGTGATCGAAGGGCTCGAGCGCGCCGTGGTCGCGATGTCCGCTGCACCACTAATAATTACCAAGCCCCAGATAGTTCGAGTCGCAGAGACGCTCAGGTCGCCTCGTGAGAAGAATCCGGAAGCCGCCGACCCGGGCGTCACCGCCATCGAAGCCGCCATGCCGGAGGCCGCGACGGAAGGTGCGACTGAAGTGATGCCCAAACGTCCAGTCGCCTTCAACCGACATATCAGCTCAATGGGGATCGAGCCAATGACACGAACGTTTAGCGTCGGTCGAGTGTTGGGCATCGATACCAAGAAAGGCGCGTTTTCACCACCTTCGTTGGCCGCCTCCGCAGTGTCAGCGGTGCGGCGATTTACCCGTGGATCACCGGTTATAACGCCCCGTGGCCCGGACACGGCGATGCCCGTGATGGCACGACAGCGGTCCGCAAGCTCACCTTCCGCAACAACGAGTATGTCGGGGAGTGCAACTACAGCGCCTGCTCGGCACCCTTCGGGCTGGTCACAAGGGCTCATCCACCTCCCCCGCATGCATAAGACCTCACCAACCACGCCACTCATGGCTGCCCGCATGGATGGCGTCCAGGTCCACCGATACACGTTTCGTCATGACTCCAACAGCCGCTTCGTGTGGGACGCGCTCGTCATGGTCTTGGTGTTGATCGACGTGATCATGATCCCGCTTTCGCTGGGCTTCGACTGCGATTTCCCGGTATTCATGGCCATCAGCGACGCTGCGACGGCTGTGTTCGGCGCGGATATGGTCGTGCGCGCGTTCTCTTCGTTCACGACCAAGCGTGGTGTGTTGGTTTCGGGACCGCGGAAAACAATCCCACACTACATATTCAGTCCGTGGGCCGCAGCAGACTTCCTCTCGTTCTTTCCGTTTGAGTACGTCGTCACTCCGGGGCGCATCCTAGGTATCGCCAAGGTGGCTCGACTCGCCAAAATCAGCCAGCTGCTGCAACGCTTCCACTCAGCTAGGAAGGCCGGCGTGTTGCGGTTGTTCCGCCTGATCGGCATTGTCTTGCTGGTGAGCCATTTGCTCGCATGCTACTGGAACTGGGTCGCTCAGGAGTGGCGTACTCAGGAAGACGGATACTTGGACAAATCGATGTTTAAGCAATATATCCACTGCTGGAGCATCGTGATCGGTTCCCTGAACGCCAGTCCACCCGTGATGCATACGGCCAGCGAAGAGGTTTCGATCGCTCTATGCATGCTCATCGGCAACGTCATCCAGGCGACCGTGTTCGGCTCAGTTGCTGCTCTGATCCAGTCGTTCGACGAAGAAGAAGTCGCGTACAACAAGAAACTCATTACCACTTACGAGCGGTGCAAGCTGCTCGACATCCCGGAGCGACTCACGAACCGTATCAGCAGCTACTACGAGCACCTGTACCGCGAGACGCGCAGCGTCGACCCGGACGCCGATGCGTTTATCAACGAGTTGTCCCCGGCACTGATCTGTGAGGTCAAGTTTCAGCTCTATCGCGACATGGTCCGTCAGATCCCGTTCTTCGCGTCCGCAAGCATCAACCCCGTGCTGATCGAAGCGCTGGTGCTGCGGCTCCGTACAGTCATCTACATGCAAGACGACATGCTGTTCCGGAAGGGCGAGTTCGGTGACTGGATGGGCTTCCTCGGTTCAAAAGGTTCTGTGGGTGTGCTGGGCGACCGCGCCGACGCGCACTCGATCGTGCGGATTCTGCGGAAGGGTGACTACTTTGGTGAGACCGGATTACTCCACCGTGCGAAGCGTCTGACCACAGCGGTGGCGCTGTCGTGGGTGCAGGTCCACGTGCTGTCGCGCGGTGACCTGGACTTTGTGAAGGAGCAGTACGCCGAGGACGTGGAGACGCTGGAGCGGGAGATCCAGAAGTATTTGTCATCTCGCGTGGCGCGTGTGCTCCAGAACGCGCCGCCGGCGCTGCCCCGAAAAATGGGCTGACAGGCAAGGTACAGGGGCGTCAGCGTAGCGTGCGCAAAGTACAATGTCTTTATACGACTTGCTCGCGGAAGACCGCACGTTCGAAGTAGACGGTCGTGCTCTGCATCCGGACTGAATGAAACCTACGAGATCGCCTGAGCGGTCACTGGTCTTGGTCCAGTGTTTTTGCCGCACCTCAGGCGGCGCCTGCAAGTTTTGGAATAGTGCGTGAGAGACACCAGGTGCGTCGAGCGCCAGATCTGCAAGTGCGTACGGTCACACACACCAAGCATGATCGCGCCGACGAAGTGAGACTGATACGAACGCAATGAACAAGAGTATCTTGTACAGTATCGAAGACCACTGCTGTAGCGGAGCAGTCGGAGTCGGCCCTCTGGATAACGTGCTTTGCAAATCAGTTCGATTCTGAGTGGTGAACAGAGACGAAGTCAAGCCTCTGGAATAGCCGTTGTCGAGACAGAACGACTATTTATACGTTGATAGCGCGCTTGTGTCGGGCGTCGGCATCACTTGCACACTCGAGCCGACTAGACGGACCGACGGCCGTGGAGGGCGAAAGCTACATCGCCTCTTCGAGTGCCCTCGCGAGCATGACGTCCCTCCCCGATGTTCCGCACGGCATCACGCGACGCCAGTTGCCTCCGCTCGAGGCAAACCGAGACGGTGGAGCCTTGACAAGCGACAGTAATTTACCGTTCGAGTGGCAAGCACCTCTGACTCCACCCACCGTGACCGAGACGAAGGCCCACGACAACATCGACGAGCGGCTCCGGGCAATCGAATCCCACACATGGGCGCTCGCAGCTCAAAACACTGCGGTCCAAGCGCAGCTCACAGCGACCCAGGAGATGATCCAGGCGCTCACGTGTGTGGTGGGAAGACTCGAGCACGCTGTAGTCGCAACGTCCGCTGCACCAATGATGGCCACCGCACCCAAGACGGAGGCGCAAGGCACTGCGAGTCCAACACCGCCGCCTGAGCAGAAGAAGGAACCCACGAACCCGTCTGAAAGCGCTGCCGAAGTCCGCCCCAAGAGGCCAGCTGTGCTCCACCGCCGGATGAGCCCAATGGCGATCGAGATGATGACGCGCACGTTCAGCGTCAATAAGGCTGCGGGCAATGAGAACAAGACCGCAAGCGGCGTGTTGTCAGCGGTGCGGCGGCTCACACGTGGACCTTCGAACGCGGGGCCTCGTGATTCGGACGCAGCCGCACCTGTGATGGCACGGAAGCCGTCCGCGAGCGCGTCGCAAGGCATCTCCGGCAAAGCAGGCCCGACAGCATCGAGCGTCAATCCACCATCCTTGCCGCGTACCGGAGGCTGGTCACAAGGACTCTTCCGCCTTCCACGCGTCCACCCGACCTTGGCGGCGACACAGCTCATGGCCGCACGCATGGACGGTGTCCAGGTCCATCCACTGACATTTCGCCACGACTCTAACAGTCGCTTGGTGTGGGACGCGCTCGTCATGCTCTTGGTAATGATCGACGTCGTCATGACGCCACTTTTGCTCAGCTTTGGCTGCTGCTTCCCAGCATTCACGGCCATCAACGACACGGCGACAGGTGTATTTGGTGTGGATATAGTCGTGCGTGCATTTTCGTCTTACACGACCAAGCGCGGCGTCTTGGTCTCAGGGCCGCGCAAAACGATCCCGCACTACGTATTCAGCCTGTGGGCTGTCGCCGACTTCCTCTCGTTCTTTCCGTTTGAGTACGTCATCGCCCCGGGGCGCTTTCTGGGCATCGCTAAAGTAATCCGGCTCGGAAAGATGAGCCAGCTGCTGCAGCGATTCCACTCAGCTAGGAAGGCCGGCGTGTTGCGGCTGTTCCGCCTGATCGGCATTGTCTTGCTGGTAAGCCATTTGCTCGCGTGCTACTGGAACTGGGTCGCCAACGTGTGGCGTGTACGAGAAGAAGGGTACCTAGAAAAGTCGACATTCGAGAAGTACATCCACTGCTGGAGCATCGTGATCGGCTCCCTGAACGCCAGTCCACCCGTGATGCATACGGCCAGCGAAGAGGTCTCGGTCGCCCTGTTCATGCTCATCGGCAATGTGATTCAGGCGAGTGTGTTTGGCTCCGTTGCGTCGTTGATCCAGTCGTTCGACGAGGAACAGGTAGCCTACAACAAAAAGCTTATCAGCACATACGAACGATGCAAGATGCTCGACATCCCGGAGCGACTCACGAACCGTATCAACAGCTACTACGAGCACCTGTACCGCGAGACGCGCAGCGTCGACCCGGACGCCGATGCGTTTATCAACGAGTTGTCCCCGGCACTGATCTGTGAGGTCAAGTTTCAGCTCTATCGCGACATGGTCCGTCAGATCCCGTTCTTCGCGTCCGCAAGCATCAACCCCGTGCTGATCGAAGCGCTGGTGCTGCGGCTCCGTACAGTCATCTACATGCAAGACGACATGCTGTTCCGGAAGGGCGAGTTCGGTGACTGGATGGGCTTCCTCGGTTCAAAAGGTTCTGTGGGTGTGCTGGGCGACCGCGCCGACGCGCACTCGATCGTGCGGATTCTGCGGAAGGGTGACTACTTTGGTGAGACCGGATTACTCCACCGTGCGAAGCGTCTGACCACAGCGGTGGCGCTGTCGTGGGTGCAGGTCCACGTGCTGTCGCGCGGTGACCTGGACTTTGTGAAGGAGCAGTACGCCGAGGACGTGGAGACGCTGGAGCGGGAGATCCAGAAGTATTTGTCATCTCGCGTGGCGCGTGTGCTCCAGAACGCGCCGCCGGCGCTGCCCGGTAAAAGAGGGTGAGGAGTCGTGAGCGAAATTCAAACAATATACGAGCTCGCGGGTGGTGATGGTCTCACCTAGGGTCAGTGAGGAGAGCCACATGTCCCCTTGAGTTGGCTTAGTTTCGCCAACAATCATTTCGTCCGATGTAGTCATTAGCATTTAGGTTAGTTGACAAGACCTGCTGTGCGTGGCGAGAACGCGCAGCACACTTGGGTCTGCTATTATCTGAGACCTACATCGCGCTGGCGTCGCGGGTGCCCCCCGCCGTCCCTCTCCGCGTTCGCCACCGCCAACACCACGGTCGCGTGCGCGCGCCATGGCATGGGCGGTGTTGTGTGTAGGTGATGAACACCTAGGCGCTAATAATACCGCTCACCGCGATTGACAACTCGGCGCGACGGCAATGGGCCACAATACCCGGTGGGCTCCCTCGCCCCATCTTCCTCTCCAGCGTCAACGATGGCTAGCGCAGACATTGAGGAGCCGCTGCTCGTGGAGGATCCCGTTCTGTCGTCTCCTGTGCTGGAGGACATCGTCGAGGTCGAGGAGGAAGACTGCCAGGACGTGGAGGCCTCGACCGCGGCGGACGCTGGACCTTGTGCTCTCGACGCAATCGCGCCGCCTCTGTTGGAGGAGCCAGAGACCGCGACCGACAGCTCAATCGATGAACGGCTGCACGCGATCGAGCGACAGAACCGCGCGATCGGGGGTCAGAATCGCGCGCTCCACGCGGAGCTGACCGAGACGCGCGAGATGATCCGAGCGCTCACGAAGCTCGTGCAGGGTCTTCAGCAGTCCTCTGGACCGAAGATCGAGCTTCTCCGGCCGGCTTTACCCATCAGACCCGCTACCGGCACGATCAACGAATCTAACAAGAATACGCCCAGCAACGAAGACATCGCGAACCGTCAGAGCAGCGCCGAGTTCGCTCCAACACGCACAATCAATACGAAGGACATCACAAACGACGGGAAGGATGCCGCGCCAAACTCGCTAGCGTCGCTATCGCTGGCCACGGCTGCGCGAGTGATGCGAAGAGTGGCGCGCGTGACGTCGAACAAGTCGTTTGCAATGCCCAATGGGCTTTTGCCGATGCTGACACGGCGGTTCTCAGTCAGCACGCTGAGCTACGATACGAGGAAAGACGAGGAAAGCCTTTCGCGGCGTACATCGATCTGGTCGCAGACGGTTTTCAACAAGACAGCGCGGGTAGAGCCGTTGTCCGTGACTAAGACCGACGTGATCATAGCGCGGTTGGAAGACACGCCCTCGCACCCCCTGACAATCCGGCATGACGCGACTGGCCGCCTCGTGTGGGACGCGCTCGTACTTATTATCATCATGATCGACGCTGTGATGACCCCACTGTCGCTTAGCTTTGGTTACAATCCTCGCTCGCTCACGCTTTTCAACGCACTCGAGACTGCCGCCTTCACCATCGACTTTGCCGTCCAGGCACTCTCGTCATACACGACAAAACGCGGCGCCGTGATCTCTGGTCCGGATAAGACCATTCCGCACTACTTGCTCAGCATTTGGGCCATCGCCGACTTTCTATCCTGGTTCCCTCTCGAGTACATTCTCTCGAAGGGGCGATTTCTGGGCGTCGCCAAAGTCATTCGGCTCGTTAAGATCAGTCAGCTCATGCGGCGCTTTCACTCGGCCAGGAAAGCAGGCGTCTTTCGGCTGATTCGTCTCATCAGCATTGTGTTTCTTGTGAGCCACTGCCTGACATGCTACTGGAACTGGGCCGCCCAGGAATGGCGTGAGAATGAAGAAGGATACCTCGACAAATCGATCCTCAATCAGTATATCCACAGTTGGAGCATTGTGATCGGGTCGCTGAACGCTAGCCCGCCGGTCATGCACACGCCGATTGAAGAGCTCTCAGTCGCGGTGTTTATGCTGATTGGCAACGTGATCCAAGCCAGCGTGTTCGGCTCTGTCGCGTCGTTGATCCAGTCGTTCGACGAGCAAGAGGTCGCGTACAACAAGAAGCTCATCAACACATACGAGCGTTGCAAGCTGCTTGACATTCCTGAACACCTAGCAGACCGCATCAACAGTTTTTACGAACACTTGTACCGCGAGACGCGGAGTGTGGACCCGGACGCCGACGCGTTTATCAATGAGCTATCCCCTGCTTTGATATGTGAGGTCAAGTTCCAGCTCTACCGTGGGATGGTCAAGCAGATCCCGTTCTTTTCCTCAGCCGAGATCAATCCTGTGATAATCGAAATGCTCATTCTGCGACTGCGTACGGTCATCTACATGCAGGATGACATGCTCATCAGAAAGGGCGAATTCGGTGATTGGATGGGGTTCGTTGGCTCGAAGGGCTCGGTTGGTGTGCTCGATCCGAGTTCAGACGTCCACAAGATCGTTCGCATCTTGCGCAAAGGCGACTACTTTGGTGAAATGAGTCTACTTCACCGCACCAAGAGAACGACGACGGCCGTCGCGCTTTCGTGGGTGCAAATCCACGTATTGTCGCGCAGTGACCTCGACGAAGTCAAGGAGCAGTACATTGAGGACGCCGAGACCCTCGAGCTCGAGATCCGCAAGTACATCCGCTCACGCTTGTCACATAAGGCACAGGAAACACACAAGTGATAGGCATTTACGCGGCTGCGCGGGTGTTTCGTCTGGATGGATGACACAGTGGGTACAGTGGTCTTGAGTGATGAAGATCCGCTTGTAGTGGTGAGTGGTGTATCATTTGGGAATGGATAGGTCACGGTGTCTTGACTCACTCATCCAGTAGCTCGCTACAGCACTAACCTCAAACTGGAGGATCGTCAACAACCGCGTCTCTATTTATGTAGGACCTGCGTGGCCTACTTTGAAGCCGCATCAAGGCGTTTCTTGGCGACCCTCTGCAACTTCCTTTCATTGGCGATTTCCGTTCGAAGAGGGTCAAGGCAATGGCGACGGAAAGCTCGAGCGACGCGAGCCTCTCGTCTGGTGAGGAGTTTGTGCCCGGTGATAGCGCCCACGATGCAGAGTCGCAGCAGCAAGAAGGGGAGCGGTCGTCGGTCCAGGTAGTGAAGAAGAAGACGAAGTCGAGTCGTCGCGCGCATGGAACTTCGCGTCGTGTGCACTGCGAGCCGCCAAGCACGACGACGCCGGGCGACCAACTCGAGCAGCGTCTGCGCGGGATCGAAACGCAGCTCTCGACAACACAAGAAATGATCCGGACGCTCACGGATCTCGTGCAAGAGATGCGGCAGACTCCATCCGTTCCCCAGATCCCGCTCACAACGTCTGCGCTGGGTTTGGCGGACCCCACAAACACCAAGCGCAGCGAAGCCTCGCCGCGCATCGTCCCGACCAAGCCTCGGCGCCACAGTGTCGAGATCTTCGGCTCGATGACCCGAACGATCAAAACCCACGAGATATCCATGTCACACAAGCTCGCACGCGACATGCCGTGGCCGTGGTCCGTAGGCGCGGCCGTGAAGGCGTTTCGCCAGGTCGCCCGTGCGACCTCTTGCATTCCAGAAAGGCTGCGACGGTGGGTGAAGAATGGCCGGTACAATCCGGGTGTCGACGACGAAGGAGGTCCTCGGCTCGAAGACATGCCGCCGCACAAGCTGACCATCCGGCACGATTCAAGTAGCCGCGCGATATGGGACGCGTACATCATGTTCATGATCACGATCGATGTCGTGCTAACGCCTCTGTCACTGAGCTTCAACTGCCTCAAGAGCCAACTCGCAGTCTTCAACACGGTTGAGAGCATCGCGTTCTCTTTGGACTTTGCTGTCCACGCGCTGTCGTCATACACAACAAAGCGTGGCACGCTCATGACCGGCCCGAGCAACACGATTCCGCATTACTTGGGTAGTATCTGGGCGGTCGCCGACTTGTTCGCGTGGTTCCCGTTTGAGTATATCGCTCCACGGGGCCAATATTTCGGCATTGCCAAGGTCATCCGACTCGTCAAGATCAGTGAGCTCATGCGCCGCTTGCACTCGTCACGCAAAGCCGGCTTATTCCGGATTCTTGGGCTCCTCAGCATTGTCCTCATTGTGAGCCACTGGCTGGCGTGCTTCTGGAATGGCGTCGCCGACGTGTGGCGCGAGAGCGAGGAAGGCTACTTGGACAAACCGACATACCAGCAATACATTCACTCGTGGAATATCGTCATTGGCTCGTTAAATGCCAGTCCGCCAACGATGCACACGCCGACCGAAGAAATCGCCGTCGCCGTCTTCATGCTGATGGGCAATGTGCTTCAAGCGAGTGTATTTGGTTCCGTCGCCGCGCTAATCCAGTCTTTCGATGAAGACGAAGCAGCCTACAACCGGAAGCTCATCAACACATACGAGCGCTGTCGCCTCCTCGATATCCCGCAGCCGCTCGTGGACCGCATCAGCCGCTTCTATGAGCACCTCTACCGCGAAACGCGCAGCGTAGACCCCGACGCCGACGCGTTCATTAACGAATTATCGCCGGCGCTGATTTGTGAGGTCAAGTTTCAGCTTTACCGTGACATGGTTCGACAAATTCCGTTCTTCTCGTCATCGAAAATCGACCCCGTGCTCATCGAAATGCTCATCCTGCGGTTCCGGACAGTTATCTATATGCAGGACGATATGCTGGTTCGGAAAGGCGAGTTTGGCGACTGGATGGGCTTTATCGGCTCGAAAGGATCGGTGGGCATGCTGGATGCCAACTCCAAGTCATATAAGGTCGCTCGTGTGCTCCGCAAGGGCGACTACTTCGGCGAGATGGGCCTTCTCAGTCGCACGAAACGCACCGCAACCGCTGTGGCGCTTTCCTGGGTGCAAGTCCACGTGCTCACGCGCAGTGATCTGGATGAAATGAGGGACCAGTATCCGGAAGACGTCGAGATGCTCGAGCACGAGATCCGCAAGTACATGGGCTCTCGGGTGTACTGGATTCGTGAAGGCCAGAAGTGAGCACCGCTCTCACGTTCGTGTCATCGGAACAAAGAGGTTGGCATTATGATACCACGTGCTGCGGATGCGTTACGTCGAAGAGTATCCCAGATAGCTTGTGGTGATGGTTCAAATCTTCTTTGGTCCACGAGACGCGAAAGAATGTTGATGCATATTGCCTCGATCTGGCATAATTTGGTGAGATCGTCCAACTTCCGCGCATCCACAGTGAGTGGGCATGACATGTTGGTCGATCGTAAAGGAGGCATGTCCACAATCGAAAAGATGTGCGTGATATTTAGTTCTTTTCGGATGACGCAAGAGCAGACCTCGGCATTTCGTGTTTAATCAGCGATCGGCAGCGGGAGCTGGGTCTCCGTGGCAGCATGGATGGATCTCCATCACCAAAGTGAAGATGCAGAGCAATGCAGGCGACATGATCCACATTCCAGAAAAAGACGCACTAGGGTCACACCGCTCGGATATGGATCATCGCACTCTCCATGCGTCAGCAGCGCTTTGTCTTGCTACGGCCGCATGCAGCCACAGGGTCTGACTAGTGCGAGCGCCCGTGGGCCAAATGGCCGGTGCGCGAGGATAGCATTCACACACATAATGGTGACATAACCGCTATTTTTATGCCGCTCCTCTCGCTTCGACGTCAGAAGACCTTCATGCTCATGCGTGCTTTTGTATCGTCTCTTCTTTTCTTTAGCCCTGATTAGCAGTTCGACGCTCGTTGGCGCTCCTCGTTAGTGGAGATGACGATGGAGCGCGCGAGCCCCACACTTGTGGACTGCGGCGTGCACATCCACGACGCGAAACACGACGGACCAGCACCTGAAAACCCGTTTGCATCCGAATACGACAAAAAAGAGATCATTCGCAGCGAGATCGATGGCCCGGAGCTCGCGCCCCAGCGAGTGGACGCCGGGTGCCAGTGCTCTGGGCCGTCCCGCGATGAACTCGAGGCTCGGCTGCGTGCGATCGAGTCAGAGTTGGTCGCGAATCGACAAGTGATGCAGACGCTCACGACGCTCGTCCAGGCACTCCAGCCACCATCGAGCGGGCCGTCCACAGCACTGGTCAGGCCATCGACGGTCACGTTCTCGATCACACCTCCATTACCTCCGACCGCGCCGGCGGCGCCCGTCCCCAATTCCGGCACCGACGACAGCGCCAAGGAGGAGCCAGCAACAAACCAAAAGGTGGTTATCAAGCAGCGCCGACGCAGCAACGAGGCATTCATCTCAATGACTCGCACAATCAGCGTCAAGGACATCCCGACAATCCACGGGGATTCGCGCACCGCGAGCTCGCCGCTCATGGAGTCCGCGGCAAAAATGCCTCGGCAAATCGCGCGCATTTCGTCCGGGCACAAGCCGCACGTGCCCGACTCGCCCGTGCCCATGCTGACGAGGCAGTACACGGCGAAAACGCTTGGCCCCGACCCGGGCGAGAAGAGTTTCTCTCGACGGCTCACCGTGTGGTCACAAAACGTGCTGGCCAAGACTTCCCGCGTCATGCCGAGCGCAGCGATGGCTGAAGTGGGATGTGGTCGTCATGATTCTGATTCTGATCGACGTGGTGCTGACGCCGCTGTCGCTGAGCTTTGGTTGCCTGTCTCGTCTTCTCTCGGTCTTTAACGGTACGGAGACCGTCGCATTCACCATTGATTTCGTAGTGCAAGCGCTCTCTTCGTACACCACCAAGCGAGGGATAATGGTCACCGGCCCCGCCAACACCATCCCGAATTACTTCTTTAGTATCTGGGCGGTCGCTGACTTGCTCGCGTGGTTCCCGTTCGAGTACTTAAGCGCAGAGGGTCAGTTCCTCGGCATTGCCAAAGTCGTTCGCCTCGTCAAGATCAGCGAGCTCTTGCGGCGCTTCCACTCAACCAGGAAAGCGGGTATGCTCCGGCTCGTTCGCCTCATCAGTATCGTGCTGCTCGTGAGCCACTGCCTCGCGTGCTACTGGAACTGGGTCGCCAAGGTGTGGCGCCAGACCGAGGAGGGGTACTTGGAAAAGTCGACGTTGGACCAGTACATCCACAGCTGGAGCATTGTGATCGGGTCGCTGAACGCCAGTCCGCCGATCATGCACACGCCAATCGAGGAGATCTCGGTCGCGCTATTCATGTTGATTGGTAATGTGCTCCAAGCGAGCGTATTTGGCTCGGTCGCCGTGCTGATCCAGTCGTTCGACGAGGACGAGGTCGCGTACAATAAGAAGCTCACTACCACGTACGAGCGCTGCAAGCTGCTGGACATCCCCGACCCGCTCGTAGCACGCATCACGCGCTACTATGAGCATCTCTACCGCGAGACACGCAGCGTGGACCGGGACGCGGATGCATTCATCAACGAGCTGTCGCCGGCTTTAATTTGTGAAGTCAAGTTCCAGCTGTATCGCGACATGGTCCGACAAATCCTGTTTTTCTCGTCGTCAAACATCAACCCGGTGCTGATCGAGACGCTGATTCTGAAACTGCGCACGGTGATTTACATGCAAGACGACATGTTGATTCGCAAGGGCGAGTTCGGCGACTGGATGGGCTTCATCAGCTCGAAAGGCTCGGTTGGCGTGCTGGACCCAAACTCGAAGACGCACAAGATCCTCCGTGTCCTGCGCAGGGGCGAGTACTTTGGTGAGATGGGATTGTTGCATCGTACAAAACGCACGACCACGTCCGTGGCGCTCAGCTGGGTGCAGATCCACGTGCTGACCCGCGGCGACTTGGATGACCTGAAAGAGCAGTACGTTGAAGACGCCGAGAGCCTTGAGTGCGAGATCCGCAAGTATATGAAGTCGCGTGTGTTCAGCATTCGCGAGGGCCAAAAGTGAGCTGTGCTCACCAAGAACACAGATCTGGAGGCGTCACCTACGTCGGACATCGCGGAGTCAGCATTGGGTGTGAAACAGAACTTCCTAGTGCCTTGCTCGGCGAAGCGCACGATGTGGAGTCTCCACCAACTGCTCACATTCTTGATTCGACTCCCGATAACGGCTGAGCAATTGTGTCTTTGCCGAGCATTCGGCCTCCCTAGTGAACTTCGCGATTCGAAGCAGCAGTGCGGGCTTACCGAGTCGGGCTCTTCTTGGAACCAAGTACAATGAAGCGATTCAGGACGCAGACTTCCCATTGCGGCATTCTGGTGAAGAAGATCCGCAAGTCAAAGTGTGGATGAAAACGTAGAGGTTTGTGCTGAAGATCCATTTTCGAAACTTCGTGTGCCTGCCTAGTCGAGCGCCCCCATGACGAACGATTAAGATCGTGGTTCGGCTTACCAGGATAGAATCCACACTGGCCAAGCTTGCGCAGCGACTAATTTTACCACTGTCCAAGCCTCTCGCGCCACACACGGAACATGCTTTCAGTTCATCGTTCGTTGGTGCTCACACTACTTCCAGATGCCCGCGAATGTGACGATGGAAGGCGCTGGAGGCGAGATTTCATCATCAGGCGAGTGCTTGGCGGAGCGCGCCACCACACACGGTGGCAGCGGGCACAGAGAGGAACAGAATAATGACGACTTCGACACCCTATTGGGGCAACTTCAGTCATCAGAGCTGCCTGAGCGAGTCAAGTGCCAGTGCTGCTCAGGGCGCTGCCAAGACCACCTCGAGGCGCGGCTGCGCGGGATGGAAGCGCAGCTGCAGACGCTCACCGATCTCATGCGTGCGCTCCAGCCACCGCGCGGACCCTCCATGATGGCACCCAAATCAGTCACCAGCGTCGACGGCGGTGTGTCGACGCCTCGCGTCTCATTTGCGCGCAACCAGGTGACCATACAGCCACGCCGAACATTGGATGGAACACCCGCGTCGACGCCACGAGCGAGCAGCACCAAAGAGACGACCAAGTCGCAGGACGAGCCGCGCCCGCCGCTTTCGCTCGCGTCGGCGGCCAAACTGGTGCGCCAGCTGGCCCGTGTTGCCTCGCACCAGAAGATACGAGCGCCTGATGTGATGATGACGCGGCAAATCTCGGTCGTCTTGCTAGGCCGAGACCCCTCGAAGGACGACTCTGCCTTCTCTCGACGCATGTCGCGCTGGTCGCAGACGGTTGTCAGCAAGACTGCCCGCGTCATGCCGCTGAGCAAACCCAAGTCGGATAGGTCAACGGATTGGATCGAAGACTGGCCACCGCACCCACTCACGATCCGCTACGACTCGAGCGGCCGCATCGCGTGGGATGTGATTGTGACGGTCATGATCCTTATCGATCTGGTCGCCACGCCGCTATCACTGAGCTTCGGCTGTTTCATTCGGCCCCTCATGATCTTCAACGCCGTCCAGACGGCTGTGTTCGCTATCGATTTCGTCGTTCATGCGCTCTCATCGTTCACGACGAGACGAGGCATCGTAGTCACTGGCCCGGACAGAACCATCCCGCACTATTTGCTCAGCATCTGGGCGATCGCTGATTTTCTGTCGTGGTTCCCACTTGAGTACCTCTTGTCGGAGGGGCGCTTCCTCGGCATCGCCAAAGTCGTTCGCCTCGTCAAGATTGGCCAGCTCATGCGCCGCTTCCACTCGGCTAGGAAAGCCGGGCTACTACGATTGTTGCGCCTCATCAGCATCGTGCTGCTAGTGAGCCACTGCCTGGCGTGTTACTGGAACTGGGTCGCTGACGAGTGGCGCGTCAACGAAGACGGCTATCTCGACAAATCGATACTGCACCAGTACATCCACAGCTGGAGTATTGTGGTTGGCTCTCTGAACGCGAGTCCACCGATGATGCACACGCCGACGGAAGAGCTGTCTGTCGCGGTGTTCATGCTCATCGGGAATGTGTTGCAGGCCACGGTGTTTGGTTCCGTCGCGGCGCTGATCCAGTCGTTCGACGAGGAAGAATCGGCCTACAACCGAAAACTCATCAACACGTACGAGCGCTGCAAGCTGCTGGACATCCCCGAGCCTCTTGCGCACCGCATTAACAGTTACTACGAGCACTTGTACCGCGAGACGCGCAGTGTGGACCCTCACGCCGACTCGTTCATCAACGAACTCTCACCCGCGTTGATTTGCGAAGTCAAGTTTCAACTGTATCGTGACATGGTGCGGCAGATCCCGTTCTTCTCGTCGGCAAATATCAACCCGGTGCTGATCGAGACGCTGATTTTGAAGCTTCGAACCGTCATTTACATGCAAGATGATATGTTAATCCGGAAAGGCGAATTCGGCGACTGGATGGGCTTCATCGGCTCAAAAGGCTCTGTCGGAGTGCTGGATCCAAACTCAAAAGTCCCCAAGATTGTCCGTGTCCTCCGAAGAGGCGAATACTTTGGAGAGATGGGATTGCTACATCGTGCGAAGCGCACGACCACGGCCGTGGCGCTCAGCTGGGTGCAGATCCACGTGCTGACGCGCGGCGACCTGGACCATGTCAAGGAGCAGTACGTTGAAGACGCCGAGAGCCTCGAGCAGGAGATTCGCAAGTACTTGAAATCGCGCGTGTTCAGCACCCGAGATGCCCCAAAGCGGGATGAGGACCACTAGCGCGGGGTTCGAAAAGTACGCGGACGAATGTAGAAGGGCACCCACATGACGATGCCAAGTACACGACGCTACTCAAAAGCGCGCCTCCAGCTCCGTGATCCCCACCTAAATCGAGGCACCGCGTCTGCGGCTATCTAGATGAGGTGAGACTGTCCCAAAATGGTATCCCTTGGACTCATTGGTGGAAAAATACCATGATAATCTCTCCACGTTTGAAACGACGCGAACTGCTGCGTGCAACCGCCACGGAAACCGGGATTTGGGGCGGTCAACCATCGACGACGACCTCTCCATCTCAACGGTTCTGCTGGCTGAAATAAGCAATTGAAAGCAGCCCCACCTCCTCCTGTGGCTAATAGCGGATGAGCTTGCTGTCCGTGGCACTGGCTTGAGTCACGACGAAAGCATGCGCGATGGCGAGATAATCTCGACGCTGCCTTCGGCGATTGACCCCATACCCCACCTTGTAAATCTCGCGAATGGCGCAGTTGCCGAGTCCATCGGGCTTGCGAGCCGGAGCACCAATGGACGATCCGAGTCCCCTCACCACGAGCGGCGCCAGCACAGCCAGCACATGAGCAAGAGTGAGCACTTCCGGCGACTTGAAGAGCGCATGGACCAGCTCCACGAGCAAATGGTGGCTACGCAGCGCATGGTGCACGCACTAACCGAGGCGCTGGGCCGCAAGACCGACAACGAAGACGCCAACCACGACGCACGGGTAAGTGATGTGCTCGTCACCCACACTAGACCTTGGTCATCGATGCTGATTTATCAGGCTTACCACTTGTTGCACATGATCTCGAACCTTTGCGTCTTCTAGAGTGTGATTGTGCGCCAGAACTTCCGCACGCTGTCCGGCAAAGCACTGACCAGCACGCGAGGACCCCCGGGACTCGGCCCTTCGGCAGCTCTACCCATCGCCGCGACTTTCCTCTCGTCGCTCTCACCTTCGCAGTCCAAGTCCAGGTCAGGGTTCGAGCGTATGATGGTCCCGGCTGATCAGCTCGGAGGAGTTGGCAAAAAAGTCTCGCAGATGAACGATCCGAGTGGCGTTGACGATGCCGTGGGGGATCTTGCAGCCCACAGGGAACAAAAGATGAGCGCATCTAACCCACGAAAACTGAGCGCCACAAACCCCGTCGCGCTTCAAAGGAACGGTGGGTCCAAGCTCACCGTGTCCATGGCTGTGGCCCACGCGGCGACGTTCATTTCCGAGATTGCGACTGCAGCGTCCGCGAAGAGGATCCAGTCGAAAGCGCCCATCTCTGACCCTGCGGCCGCAGCACCACCAGCCACTGGCTTCGGACCCGTCACGAGCCGCCGGTTCTCGATCAGCTCTCTCGAGGGAAACGAGGACCACCAAGCTCGCGGCAACCGCGTCAGCCGCGCGTTCCAGTGGTCGCGGAACTTGTTCCGGCCGCGTGGTGAGTCAGTCGTGACGCCCGAAGAGATCCGCGACGCGCGCAGCGAGTATACCTCGCTCCACCGCTTCACGGTGCGCCACGATTCGGCGCAGCGGATGGTCTGGGACACGATCGTGATCCTCATGATCATCGTCGACATCATTATCACGCCGCTCTCGCTTGGGTTCCGGTTCTTCCCGCGCGGCATCAGCGCCTACAACACGTTTGGCAATGTGATCTTTGCGACCGACTTTCTGATCAACATGTTCTCGTCGTACACGACGCCGCGCGGCGTGCTAGTCTCAGGCCCGCGCAACACGACGCGGCATTACTTGCTGAGTCCGTGGGCCCTACCCGACTTTTTGAGCTGGTTCCCGTTTGAGATTCTCGTCGAGTCGGAGCAAAGCCGGTTTTTGGGCATTGCCAAGGTGATACGACTGGCGAAGATGAGCCAGCTCGCGCGGCGACTGCACTCAGCACGGAAAGCAGGCTTATTCCGCTTCATCAAGCTCCTGAGTATCGTCTTCATTGTGAGCCACTGCCTCTCGTGCTACTGGAACTGGGTCGCCGTTAACTGGCGCAACACGGAAGACGGGTACCTGGACATGTCGCTCGGTCAAAAGTACGCGCACTGCTGGTCCATGGTCATCGGCTCGCTGAACGCGAGCCCGCCGAGTATGTATTCCGTCACGGAGGAGGTCTCGGTCGCGGTCTTCATGCTTATCGGCAACGTCTTGCAGGCCACGGTGTTTGGATCCGTCGCAGTGCTCATCCAGTCGTTCGACGAAGAAGAGGTCGCCTATAACAAGAAGCTCATCAATACGTACGAGCGGTGCCGATTCCTGGGTATCCCGGATAAGCTTGCGCGGCGTATCCAGGGGTATTACGAGAACTTGTACCAAGAAACGCGCAGCGTGGACCCGGATGCCGACGCGTTCATCAACGAGTTATCGCCGGCCTTGATCTGCGAGGTCAAGTTCCAGTTGTACCGCGATATGATCAAGCAGATCCCGTTCCTGTCGGCAAAGCACATCAACCCCGTGGTCATTGAAATGCTGATCTTGCACTTGCGTACGGTCATCTACATGCAGGACGACGTGCTCATCCGCAAGGGTGAGGTTGGCGACTGGATGGGCTTCATCGGCTCGAAAGGCTCGGTCGGCGTGCTGGACCCCAAGAGCGAAACTCGAAAGATTATCCGCATCTTGAGGAAAGGTGACTACTTCGGCGAGATGGCGCTGCTGCAGCGCTCCAAGCGCTCCACGACTGCGATCGCGCTCAGCTGGGTGCAGATCCACGTGCTGTGCCGCAACGACCTGGACGATGTCAAGGCACAGTATCCGGAACAGGCCGAGATCCTCGAGCAGGAAATCAATAAGTACATGCAGTCGAAAGTTACGTACAAGTAATAGAGAATACCCGGTTTGACTCGCACGCAGGATCATGTTTCTATTGAAGCTTCACCGAAAAGAGCCGCACCGAGTGGTCAGCACTCGCACTGGCGAGTTGCAGACACTTGTCGCGTGGCTGTGACGGCGACCACGCGAGCCGCGTGATCGTCGCAGTCGGGGTGAGCTCTCGCGGAATCGTTGCAGCAAGGGACAACTCCACACTCTCACTGCCACTGACCGTACACGTGATTGAATACACGGAAATAGCGCCGCTTTCGAGACCGATAGCGAGCAAGTACGTTGTCTTGTCAGCTTCGTCACGATGGTACCACGGAGCGAACGCGACCGCTGTGACAGCGCTCTCGGTCGCGAGAGACTCACGGCGTTGCGTCCACTTGAGTGCGTTTCCGTCTTGCGTTTGGCCCCACAGCGCAAACGTTTGGTCACGGGAACCGGTTGCGAAGACGCTTGAGTCGGGTGCCCACGAGCAACTCCAGATAATGCGTTTGTGCGCCTTGACGCGTTCACTTAGCGCGTAGGAGCCGTCCTCACGTTTGGCGAACACACAGAACTGGCGGTCCTTGGAGACAGACAACAGAAATGTGTCGTTGGGCGAGAATGCGAGCTGCACGACTGAACTCTTGTGGCCTTCGAGTGGTGTTTGGGCTGCTCCCCAGTCGCTCGTGCGCCATAGCCACACAGCCGCGAACTTCTCTTCGCGCGACTTGCACGCTGAAGCCAGCAGCGTGCCAGCGTGGTTCGATGCCACGCACAGCATCTCGTTACCATGGCCGTACAGCTTGCGCAGCTCGGGCCAGAGCGTCTTCTTAGCAAGCGTGTCGCCAACGGGCACGCGGATCGGCTGCTGCTCCCGCGTTTCGTCTTCACCTAGCGACGCGTACGCGCCTACATGTTTGTTGGCTGCGGTATTCTCGCTCTTCTTCTTGTCTGACGACTTGTTGGTCAGGCTGAGTTCGGGTAAGTACGCGTGTTCCACGCGACTTGGCGCCTCGTCCTGCGGCGCATCCTGGAGCGACATTTGGCCATTCATCGCGTTCACGAGCGTCTGGACGTCGTCGGGCGCTTCGAAGACTCGCAAGATCTTCTCGTCGGCGCCACACACAAACCTGTCGTTAGCACGGTCACTCGAATCACCGACTCCTTGAATAAACGCGCCGCAGTTGATGTCGTAACCGTGCACCTGTGCTCGAGAGATCTCGTGCCACGAGCCGTTGGCGCGCCACGGCGCGAGTACGCGCGTAGTTTGGTCCAGCGAGAGCGAGATGACGTAGTCACCGCGCGGCGACCACGAGAGATCGGTCACGGACGACGTGTGGCCCGTAAGGGAGGGCGCCGGGAGAAATGTCTTCGTCGGCGCTGGTTGCTGCCGCCAGCGCTCGAGCTGTCCCGTCAGACTCAGCGCCAGCAGGTCCACGCGCGCGTCCCGCGTCGGCAGCACTACGCTCGAGAGCACGCCATTACCGCCATGCTCACCGACGCGTAACGACGCGACCCACGCGCCTGAGGTGCCGACACGCTCGTTTCTTCGCCAGAGAATCACCGTGTTGTCCATCGACGTCGACACGAGCACCGGCTCGGGGTCGGTGGAATCGCCCTCAGCCGACGCCGCCGGCAGCACCGTCCACGCGAGCGAGGTGACCCAGTCCTCGTGGGCGATTAGCAGCGAGTCGAAGCTCACGGTGTACAGGTGCGTCGCACCTGCGGCCTGGAAGCCAGCGCTCGAGGCCGACGCGCTCGCGTCTTGTGCATCCACGAGCGGCGCGGCGCTGATCTTCCAGAGCCGCACGCGGTGGTCCTGCGACGCAGACGCCAGCAGCATGGATGATGACGACGACGAGGCGCCGCCGACTCGTTGCTCGAAGTCGACGGCGCGAACCCAGCCGCGATGGCCCTCGAGCGCCAGCAGCGGCGCGAGCGATTCGCTGCCGCGCGCGATCTCGAAGAGATGCACCTTGCTGTCCACGCCGCCGGCCGCCACGAGCACGTCTTCTTCCTCATTTTCTTGCTGCCCGATCCATAACGTGGCTGCAAGCGTCTCCATGATCATGCGCACGCCCAGCGCCGAGACCGACACGCACTGGACGTTGTCTTCGCCGTGGCGCTGCGGCCACACGGCGACGTGACCGCTCGAGAACGCCGCGAGGAACAGCCATCGGTGCCGCGTCCGCACGGCCGTGACCGCCGAGACGGCGTCACTGCCGGTGATCTTCTGGCCGTCGGACCCCACCAGCAGCGCCAGTTTCCACTGGTCCGAGGATGCCGCCGTCCACAGCAGCACGTTGCCCTCCGAGTCGCCCGCTAGCACGCGCGATTCGCTCGAGGAGCAATGGAGATAGACGCTCGTGATGCGCGTGGCGTCGCGCGTCGCGCCGCGGTGCTGCAGCACGCGCTGGATCCGGAGAAGCGGCGACGAGGAGGTCGACGCGGAAGACGCGTCCCGCGCGACGAGCGCGACGCCGTTTTTCGCCGCGAACGCCGCGCACGGCGCGCTGGACGCGTCGCCAGCGCGCGCGCAGTTGCCGCTGAGCGCGTTGGACGCGGCGTTGGCGCCCACGGCGACGTGCGCGAGCGCGACGTCGAGCTGGATCGCCATCTCTCGTCGAATCTGATGGGCACCACCCACCCCCAATGTTCAATAGTGACAGCACACTGCATTCCTGTGTAGATTGCCTAGAACTTCTCGTTTTAGTGACATTTCGCGTATGACTACCATGAAGTCAATCCAGCTTGGCAATGGATCTCCGTACCGACGAATATGATGTGGGCGGCCGACGAGACGGCGCTGGATCTGTTCGCGCGGCGCGCGACGCGCGGCTTCCGCACGCGGCTCGCGTTCCTGGACGCGCCCGTCTCTGGCCGTGCGGACCAGCACGGCGACGGCGGCTTCCAGCCGCGGCACGTGGTCGAAGTGAGCGGCGACGCTGCGGCGCCGCTCGCGCTCGCGCTGCTCCACGTGGTCGCGGCGTTCCTCACGCGCGACGCGTCGCTTGATGAAGACACTGGCGACGCAGAGCGCGGCGACAAGGTCTTTGTGTTCGACCACGAGTGCGAGCTCGCGGCGCCGCTGCTGCTGCGCATCGTGCGCGACAAGCTACGCACGCGGATCCCCGGGGACGACGCGGCCACGCGCCAGGTGCGTGAAGAGCCGATTTGTCTCGACGTGTCGAGATCAGTATACGCCTGACGGTGGGCTCTGTCGTGTTATAGGCGCGAGCGCGTCGGCTGGTGGCGCGCGTGGTCGTCTTCCACTGCCGTGACTCGTTCCAGTGGCTCGCGACGCTCAACAAGCTCCACTTCGACCTGCTCGAGGCGCCGCCCGGCCGTGCGTTCCTCGTTCTGTGTGTATGTGCCGCACGAGAAGGGACGTGGCTGACTGTGCGTGTGCTGCAGCCTGTTTGATTGTGATCCACAGCGTCGGATCCTTCCACGCCATCGACAAGGTGAACTCGCGATCCTAGTATGCGACGACCCGATGGGCATTTTTCTCACGAAAGGGTTTCCATGAATTGTAGATGGTGGCGAAGAGTGTCGGCCCCGGGCTGGCGCTGGCTGACCAAGTGTTCTTGATCCTCAAGCAGTTCGTTCGTCACCACTCGCCAATCGTGTTCGCCTCCAAACTGACGGTGACCCACGGTGTGTGACTTCCTTTCTTTGGTTGACACTCACCCAACGAAGTTCGTTTCGCTGATACCGAAGGCTCTTTGTATACTTCGTAGTGAGAGGCGCCTGGGACACGCCCGAGTACATGCCAACGTCCTGGTCCAGTCAAGTGTCCAAACGCATCCAGCTACGCGCTGCACCAGGACCAGACCAACAAGCGCATCCAACTGATGACACCCAGTTCGAAGCACGCTCCTTCAGCCAAGGGAAAAGGTGAGGGTCGTGTTCTTTATCCCACCAGATTGGATCCTCATCGAGGACTCTGTCGTGCTTTGCCAGTCGTGTCTTATCGTTTCGGGTAGAAGGGCTCGCGCTGATCGAGGAATCCCACCAAGACGACGCGACGGACTTCGTCGCACCAGCTCCAGTCACGAGAGAGGTCCAGATGACGTCGTCGATGGCGATTGCCGAGGCGGATACGAATGCTGCGCAGCTGTGGAAGCACTGATGAGACAAGACTAGAAGTGGTCAAGGTGGTTTGCCAGTGGCAAATTGCCACAGGTGGTGTGTTGATGCCGGTGAAAGCGCGGCCGCATACCTTCAATCTCCCCTCCCGTGTGGAAGCACGGAAGCATAGTCAACCCGCAGACCAGGGCCCACGAAGCCGTGCGTACTCCAGCTGGATGAAACGGTACGCGAGAGGATCAACGATGGCCAAAGCTCGGTCGATCCGACATGTGCTGGGGAAGTGTCTCGCCTGTTGCAGCCGAGTCCCAGCATTGGGATATCTGTTTCTGTGGAAGCCGTGTGGCTCGTGAGACCGTGAGAGTAGTATTTCTTGCTTTCCATGCTGATCGGCATGTAATGCGCAAAGCAAAATGTGGCCAGCACCGATGAAGCCACTTGTGGCCGTGTGCACCCACTGTAGCCATTGATCCATTGGTCTGGGGAGACGCCTTCCCATCTTTGTGGCACCTTTTTCCGGCGACATCGAGCAGTTCAAACGTCTCCCTTGATCTCCCTCCGCTGGAGGACATCCACAGCTCCTTCTAGCCAAACCGAGAGACAGTCGCGTGGGTTCGCGCTGGGTGCGTGGTGCTCGACCGATCGGCATGTGCGTGGGACACGGGTCAACTGCGCCGCTCTTCGCTCGGCCTCTTGGTAACTCAAGGCAGCAGTGGGTGAGTCACCGCGTTATCGCCCACGGGGTTCGTTCATTCTCCAACTTTTGAGCTCACGCTCACTCGCAAATCCACCGCCCACGTTTACTCTCTGTTTTCTCAACTCGGGAAGCCATGTGGTCGACTATGTTGGTTGCTGTGGTTTTCACAGCCTCTTTTGTGGCCCACGTCTCAGCGCTGGACGTCAATGGTTGGTACCCGTGTGGTCCGACCATCAAGCCGCGCGCTGGAGATGGCATCGGTGACGTCCCGGAGGCAAGCTTCGCCGTCGACCACAAGCCACCTTTTGAGTGCGCGCAGGTGCCCATGCCGCTATGCCACGACAGCATCTGCAAGGGCGAGGCCGGCGAGACGATCCACGTGTTTCTGAGGCGCCTCGCCGCCAAGGACTCGCCCACCCAGCAAGGCGGCAAGAAGCCCAAGGTGCTCTGGTTCATTGAAGGCGGGCCATCGCTGCCCTCGACCGAGCGTACGTTTTAGCCTTTGCTTTTGTCGCTGGCGTGTGGCTCTCTTGAGGACTGACTGCTATCTTCTTCTGTGTGTGTGTGGAGCTAGTGGAAGCGCCTATGATGGCCGCCTACAAGCAGTTTAATGGGACCGTGAGTCTCTACACGATGGATCACCGCGGCACGGGCCGAAGCCACTTTCTGCAGTGTGAGGCCGCGCAAGTGGATGTCGACGGCAGCAACTCGTCCACGCTGATTACGGCCGGAGAGATGGCCATGTGCCTCCGCGACCTCAACTTCCGGTACAAGAACAAGGCCGCGGCGTTTTCCATCTCGAGCGCGGCGCTGGACCTCAAGAAGATCATTGAAGGTCTCCAGTCCAACCAAGACGTATTTGTGCAAGGCTTTAGCTACGGCACTGCGCTCATTCAGCGGCTGGTGCAGCTTGCGCCGGCGCCCGTGCGCGGCTTCATCTTCGAGGGCGTGAGTGTGGTGCCGACGAAGAAAGACCCACAGCAAATCCAGTGGTCCCGCGCCGACGAGCTACTCGTCGGCCCGGCACGGCGCTTGTTGGAAGCCTGCTGTGATGACCCGCAGTGCCCGCTCAAGTTCAAGAGCCGCGCGACTGTTGTCGATGAAGTGCTAGAGCTGTACAAGAAGCTGGACGCCGAGGTCGAGACCAACTTGTGTTCGCAGTTCTTGCTGGAAAACATTTACCTAAAGCCGTCGGACGCTCTACGCAGCCTTCTGGGCGAGATAGTGGCCACCGGACCACTGGATGGGCTGGTGTACGTGCCGCTTCTGCTCGCCAAGATAAAAACTTGTACCCAAGACGACCTGGATCTTATCGGACCCATCCTTGATCCCCTCTATGGGCTGGAAGATGATGATGAGGAGGAGGCAGCGGGCAACGGAACGACTCGCCACCGGAAGCTCATTGCGCGTCACCTACAGGCATCTAACGAACCGCGCGTCGTGGACCCGCTGCAGGACTCGAATCAGTTGCTGTACGACTTGATTGTAGGCTCGGAGCTCTTTGGCCCGGTGCCATCCATCGCCGAGCTCAAGAAGCTGTATGTTGCCAACCCGTTCAGCAGGCCCTCGCCGCTCGTGGCCGACACAATCGACTTTGCCAAGACCCAGCTAGGCTTGTACGGTCCTGCGGGTGCTTACTGCCGCTCGACCGGTAGCAAAGACGAGATCTGCTCGGCGCTGCAGCCGCTGATGGGCAGTGGAGTGCCGACGTTTACGTACGGCGCCGACAAGTACCGAGACGCGCCACTCAAGCTGTCCGATGGCGCCAGTGCGTTGATCCTGACCGGTGGACTGGACTTTTCTACACCTGCAGAGCACGGCGATATCCTGATGAGGAAGCTAGAGGGTGGGCGTGGGAAGTTGGCCATCAATTTCAAGTACGGCGGCCACTGCCGCGGCGAGGCGACGCGCGAGTCGCTTAAGATGCCGTGCCACAACGCGATCATTCAGCAGTTTGTGGTGAACAACGGCGACGTGAAGAAGATCGACGAGTCGTGCCTCGCCGCGCAGCCAAAGGTCGTGTTCCCGTCGACGTACGTCGCGGCCTAATGCCTCCTCACCTGGGACGCGTACGAGCATATCAAGGCTGGAAAGTCGTCACTCTGACATTTAACATGTTATTCGATGATCCGAGCAACATGGGAAGTGTCACCCCCTGCCTCATGGAATACATCGAGTATCTATGACGTGACATTGAAGCCTCAGCTGGATCAGTTGGCAACTTTGTGAAACAAATCGCGAAGTACTGTGTTCTCACCTGCTGGAAAAGCTTGGCCTTGGAGAGATCATCCAGCGAAACGTGCTTTCGGCTACAAGGCAACGTGAGAAACTTCTCGCACAAGCTCGATGAGATGTGCATAAGGAGTACACACCTAGCTTGGATTGCGGTTTGGAGACGCACGAGGCGCTCCTTCAGCTCGGCGATTCGCTGGGAGGCGTCTACGTACGCCTTGGACGCCAAAATTGCCTGGGGAGAACGGTAACGCCGAGTGAGAGATCGCTCAGTTCTTTACCTGAGGGTTATAACATACATACCTCCCGCCCCCGCGTCTTATCGCGCCAGTCCGCAACGTACGCGAGAAAGAGCTCCTCATCCAGCAGCTCGCTGAAGTTGAGTTTGAGAGCGCTCGTGAAGATAACAAACGCGTCCTGCGAGTCACAGTGTCCAAGTAGTTCAGTGCACCGCGGATAAGTCCCCATTCGGGACAAAGTCTTCTCTCGTTTAGCGCACCTTACTTGCCGCTCTTTCGAATAGACGAAGTCCCTGTAGGAACGGCTTCGCGTTCTCTAGTATACTGATGCCAGAAGCAGAATGCGAAAGTTTGTCAACCCGGCGCCAAGTATCTCAACCTCACACCTACTGCGGCGTCTGTCGTACCTCCCCATGGCGTCGCCCGAGTCGTTCAGCTTGATCAGGACTCGCACGACGGCATCGATCGCCTCACACACCGACTGGTCAAACTCGCTGTCTTCGTTCACACGTGCGTTTCTATTCGGGTTCACTTATCAGCGACCCGTTCCACTTCTCTCCTCAAGCTGGGTAAGTACAACGAAGTACGTACGCGGCCGTGATCGGTCTACAGACTTCCGTGTGTCGCTTGAGCATCGTCTTCGCCGACTCCTCAGTGCTCTGGATCTCACGCTCGGCCTGCCTCAGTGTCCGCATCGACGAATCTACACACTCACACCCTTGTTCGGTGAGACCTGGTTGCTCCTCTCGCCGTAGCTACCACGTCGTCGCTCGCATACTACCTCCAAGAGCCACTCGGAACTGTGTCAAAAGCTGCGCCTTCTCCAGCTCCAATTGCGCCGTACGCTTGGAGCTCGAGCCCTCCACGATCGCGAGCGCTGCCTCCGACAGCTCCACCAGATGCTGTAGTAAACCGTCAGAGTTTTGGATCTTACACATAGATTTCACAGAATCACGACCACTTACCGTTCGCTTCTCGCGCAGCGCCTTCGCAGCCGGTAGAGCATCGGTAAGCGTGCGATCCAGCTCTTCACAGGCGCGTTCTTGTGCGCCAACGACGCCGTCCACAAGCCCGGCGACCGCCTCGCGCTCGCGCGCCGTCGCGGCTTCCGCGATTGCCAGCACCGCACGCGTCGCGCGGATGGACTCGCGCAGCGCACGCGCGAACGCCAGTAGCTCCGTGTCCCCTAGAAACACGGGGCACTGTGCCGCGAGCGCCCGCAGCTGCGTGAGCGCGCGCTCCACGACGCCACGCAACGTCGGCATCGGCGCAGCAGTCGTCGCGGCTTTGGCGCAACGCTGAAGCGCGCGGAGCAGCAGCTGCTCGGCGCGCTGCAGCGCGTGCGCGGCCCCGTGGAGCGCCGAGACGGCGTCCTGGAGCTGCGGCGCGTGCCGCGCCGTGAGCAGCAGCTCGTACTGCCGCACGAGCGCCGCCACGCGTGGGTCCATGTCGCCCATTTTGGAGAGAGGTTGGCGTTAGGAATGATGGTCTAGCGGATCCCTTCGAAACATGTAAATTTCGAAAAGATCACTTGGAAATCTGGAATGGGAGGACAGCCCAGCACCTGAGCCCGAGTCAGGTTGGCTTCCCGCAGTCTGGTCACGCCTGGTCTCGTAACTGCGCCCCCGATTGACCATCACGCCGGCTACGAACTTGCTCATCTGCGACTGCGCTCACGAGGTCGTCAACCGCGCCTGCCTGATCCAAGTCACGGCCGCGCTTCCCTTCCTATGGGTTTGAACGAAACGCCCGCACCGCATTCACGACCCGGAGCGAGCGCATGAGGGCTCTCTTTTGGGACGCCTGGATGCATACCTATTGAACCGCCTACGGACCGACAAGGAAATGTATTGAGCGTGCGAATCTGCGGAGTGCTTCGCCGCCCAAGGACTGATGGACGCTGTCATCCTCAATGTGACAGGACCTAGCTTGATGTTGACCAACAACCCCTCGCTCTACACCTCCTGGACTCTACTATTTTTCAATGGCGGCTCCAGGGGAAACCCTGGAGCAGGAGGAGCACGCGCGTGCGTCGTCTCTTTGATGCAAGGGACTGCGGTGATCCAATTGGCCCGAGCGGTGTACCCCCCGGAGTCAACAACAACAAACAACATTGCGGAGCTGGCCGGAGCTACCGTCGGAATACAGCAACTCTGTCTTCTCCTGCCACCTGTGTGCACCATTATCGGCGACAGTGACTTCCTTATCTCTCACTTTTGCGCACACAAGACCCAAAAAGCCAAGCACCTGCAACAAGAATTCAAACGTGCAAGACGGATGGCCGACAAGCTCCACATCCGAGAATGGCGGCACCATTTCCGAGCGCACAACGCCATGGCCGACACCCTTGCCAATTTCGCGATGGACCATAGGACCTCGGTGTCCCTATGGCCACACCTATATGCGAAGCCATCCAATCCGCACCATGCCCAACTTCTTGTCAAGCTCCAGCAGCTTTGCTGCTCCGATCTCCAGCTTCTCCAAGCCATCGACTGGAGACCGCCGTGAGCACTGCATATTTGATATCAGTAGACTGGTAGTGACTACCAGTCTACTGATATCAAATATGCAGTGCTCTACTGACTACCGTAGTCAGTAGGCTGAGAGCTGATTTGGGATAGACTCATAGTGGTTAATTCTAAATCTAAAACTCCCAAAATAATACAATTGCGCCCCCTGGCGGCGCTTCGAAGCGTGCTCCTTGCGGATGTTGGACATGAGCATCATGTTCAGGGGGTTCCGTCGGCGCCGGTGCTGAGGCGATGCCGCCTCACGTTCGCCAGTGGTACCAGTATCTTGCGCCGCTGGCGTCCTCCGTTACTTCCTGGGCGACGCGAGGAGAACCTGACCGACGTGGGGGGGGGCAACTCACTATGTATGAAGGCTGGCGCGTGGCGGTGCGTTGTTTTCGCTGGGACGAAAACTCATCCGTGAGTCACGGTCGCACCTCCCACTGTCCATCCCAGCTGACAAAGTGCACAGTACTCAACGTCGCTTGCGTGGTCCTGTCTGGACAGCTCAGTCATCCGTGTCATGTTGCATGTGCTGGGCGGATGACTGACGTGTGCATCTGGCGGATCCCTCAGTCGCGTCGGGAGGGGGCGAGAGATGCGTTTGCTGGTCTCCGCACTGGATTACAAGCGCGCTGAAAACCGATTTCGCGCGAAGGCACTCTGTCTGCCAGGACAGTCTGATCCAGCGCTGACTGACGCGGATCGTGTACAATGTGTCCTTTACACCCAGCCGACTGGCCCCAGTGGCCCTGTTGCAGTGAGGGCTGAGTCCGGTGCCAGCTGCCTTGCCGGGCTTGACCGCTCGGACCTGGCGTTGGCTCGCGGGCGTGTCCGCTGTCGCTCTGAGTGTCGTAGGAACGAGACCGGCGGGCTGATCCCGAACGCCAGGGTGGCGGCTTCACCCACGGAGGGTCCGTTTCGGACACCTTGCTGAGGCGCTGGCGTGGGGAGGACCCCTCATTGACGACCGGCGCGCCACTCGCGTCCTCTTTCATTCCTCAATTCCCCTCCACGCGCACGCGTACCCCCACACACAGTCGGCCCGAACCCGACTGTACTTCTGCTCTTCTTCTTCGATGCCGCGCTTCCTCCTCACGCTCGCGGCCACGGCGCTCGCGCTGGTGAGCCACGTCGCGTCCGCCGCGGTCGCCGCGAACGCGAACGACTACCCGGTCGTGCTCGTCCACGGCTTCGGCGGCTGGGGCCGCAGCGAGCTGCTCGGCTTCAAGTACTGGGGCGGCAACAACAACGACTACCAGGGCCGCCTCCAGGAGGACGGGCTCAAGAACGTGCTGACGGCCGAGATTGGCCCATTCTCGAGCAACTGGGACCGCGCGTGCGAGCTCTACGCGCAGATCAAGGGCGGCCGCGTGGACTACGGCGCGAACCACGCGACCAAGCACGGCCACGCG